>JAVTVY010019281.1:0-76266 GCA_036873755.1 Hanleya hanleyi | reverse complement strand
CAATTAGTTTCCGGTGAGTTTTCGGTACCACAAATGCAAAGGAATTAGTATGATAATCATTCAGCAGATTTTATAACATAAAACTGTAACATATAACCTAATCCCGAATCTGAGATGCCTAGAGCAAAATAATATCAGTCATTCAATAACAAAAAATAAAGTTCTAAAGCTCCATTTTATTAGTCAATTACATGAACATTAAGCAAACACTATACATATATACAAATTACATGAACTAAATAAATAAGCTCATGAACGGTATCAGAGATAGAGATCAATAATGATTTCGCATAAATTAAAGATGGCAACCCATCCTTCCCGCCACTCCGAGGAACTGATGTGGTTATACATTGCAGGTCTCTAGTCCTGGTCGTAGCGGCGACTAATAGCCCAGGATGGAGCATTACGTGGTACGTGGGTAGTCGTCTTCTGGGTGGGGTGGTCCATAACGAGGAAAAGCATCCGTCTGGCTGTGGAAGAAAGCGACTCTCTGTAAGTGCTATCCAGCTCTTCTTTCAGCAGGGCCAGCTTATTACTTTCCCACATGAATGGCAGTCTGAAATGGAATAAACACAGATATTATTATTAACAAGAATATTATACCTTATTATCACATATTGTACTTAAATGATCAAGTTTTCAAGAATTACCTGTTTATTACAACTATTTCATCATTCTATATTCTTGATAAATGACTACACTTTCTTAGCATTCTTTTAGTAATTGTGTTGCATATTAAGGTGGTTCGCGCGAGTTTTGAGCTCGTTTAAAGTCATTAGAATTTCCCCAGATTATGTCTTAACACACATAAACCCAATTGATAAAAATTGGAAAGAAAGAGGTATGTAATCTGAACAACCTTTACAAGTGTGCTGGAAAATCTGAGAATTTGCTTTCCATTGCTGAAGAGAGTGCTAAACTTGCCCACAGACAGCTTCTAATTCCTAACATAATAATGTAATAGTTAAAACACTTGACAAAACATAAGTGATACTCACCGGAATCTAAATTGACCGTTCTGGTCATCATTCTTCTCGGGAGAGGTTATCTCTTTGATCAGTACAGTCTCTGCTTCTCGGACTCGGTCCTCTGGCCAGTTCACAAGCTTTAGTGCCTTTTGCGTCTCTTCAGTTTCTGAAACATATGAACATATTATCAGTGAGTACTGAGTTTTTTAACAATTAACACACCGATGCATTCGTCATCCTGTAATAAATAACATTTTCATTCAACATACTTGCACATGTAAGCAAAACATATACAGAAGATGCAAATAAACATTAACTCAACCTAGCCCCCCCCAACCCCCACCCATCAGACTTGGAAAAGCTCCAATAAAAATGCTGTAGGACACTGAAATTTTCTAACTTTGTAGCCAATTTATGCATCATGAGAAAATCCAAGATGGCATACATGTACACTGAGCCCTTGTTTAAAGTAATGCATTGTACTAGTATTATTGTGTCCATTCAACAAAAGTTTAAAAAAAACAACAATAATTGACTCTTATAATACATACATCACGGATTCTTTTGGCTTCTTTCGCTGCTTCCCTGTGATGCTCCTTCTTGCCACGGCGTTGTCGTGAATCGTCGTCCCTCATGTTCGCCCACATCTTCTTGAACGCATCTACAAGACCAGATTACAAACAATATTAAGTTCTATTCAGTGAAAATTATTGTCAATCTTGAGCCAGTCTACCATGCTATGCACCCAGAAAATACCTTAGAAAACAAGCATCAATCAGTAGTGTAATGTGCCTGTAACAGTAAGCTGACCCCAGCATTTCCATTGGAGTGGGAACCGGGGGTGGTTGGGGGGGGGGGCAGGGAGACTTGTCGGGGTTGCTCCCATAAGAACCCCATGTTAAAGATATAGCCAAATTTTCCCTTGGGCCCCCTCACTTTGCCTTGGGCTTCCTCACTTTTCAATTCGTTCGGACGCCATTGATACTGTTTGATAATTATGACCTCTGATGAAGTAACTGACCTACTGCACTTAATAAAGCAAAAATCACATACGTAACCTGTACTTACCAGCAATAGTTGCAATGGACCAATTCCGGTCAGAATATATCCTGCGAACTTCTTGCTGCACTTTTATGATAGTACCCTCATTGTCCTCAAATCTGTAATAATATAAAACAGAAATTATTAATTGTGTGTAGATGAAAGTTGATTCATAGATAGATAGATTCTTTATTGCCATGAATAGATAGGTATCATAGATAGCGCCACATGTGGCAGATAAAAAGAAAAAAACAATTACAGAGACATTAAAATTAAAATAAGTGTTACATATATGTATATACATGTAAAAAAAAAATATTGGTGCCTGAAGAAATTGCTGAGGGACAGACCATTCCTTTATCTGATATAACTATTCTGTTTCTGATTATAGTACTGACCTTGTGAATGACAACACAAATGTGGGATCTTCTTGCAGCTTCTTTACTATAGTCCTGCAGGCTTTCTGAAATACAAAGTAAATACATTATAATACAGTATACAGACTGACACTGCAGACTATAGAAATTAGAATCACTGTGATCTTCTTAACTTAAGTTGAATACACCAGTGTAGTATTACCATTATTTGGAAGTGGGATGTAAACAAATACAGTCTCCCCCCCCCCCCCCCCCCAAAAAAGAGGGATTCGAAGTCGTCAACATGCTGGCCGGCAGTGTGTAAACGGTGTTAACTGACAAAGCTATCATCTTGTCAGTACGCACCACATTTCCAATAGAACACACTTTATACTTCCTTGATTAACTATAGTGTAAGATACATAGCATTGCTGCCGCATTTCCGTGTCTCTGGTCGCTTGTCAACCCTGGACAACTCCAGCGCATCAGACTTACGTCCCCTATTGACCTTGGCACACCGCAGCGCCCTCTATGTTTACAAAATATCCCTGTACGGGTGTATCAGCGGATGCACAGTTTCTGACATTTACCTGACACTCCAAAGGGACATCCATTCGTCGTCTTTTCGGTGTTCTCTCTTCTGCCGAGGAAGCCGGAATGGCCTCCCATTTTCGCTTCAGGCCAGTGACCTCTCCTTGCAGCTGAAGGAACTTATTCATGAGCAGACGATACTCCGGAGAACCAGCCATAGCTATCATCGGATCAGCCATGATGATGATGATGTCAGAGGGCGATGATTTGATGAACTTGGTTTAGAGGTAGGTAAAGCGATAGTAACTTGTACGAATGAGAGCAGATTAATGTGAATTATGATTTGATTGAAATTGTAGTTTAAGGGCCGCTTCCCATTCGGATTTCGCGGCCCATCAACTCAATGTTTTATTTGACTTTCGCGGTACATTACTTTGCTTATTGAATATCTTTTCCAGCGCTAAGTAAATAAATAAATAAATAAATAAATAGATAGGTAAATAATAAATAACAATGAGAGAATAATAGGAGATATAAATAGAGGTAAATAAGAATCGCTATATGTACAAGTTCGTAAGTCTCTTTCTGTTTTTTTTGTAAGTTTTTCTGGTAATTGTGAGTTCATTGTAATCGCGTGTATGATTCCTTTGTCTTGGTACCCCTTTGTACACACAAAGCCGTCCAGAAAAAACTGGAAGAACCATGGGCGACTTCAGGATTTTTCTGATCGACTTTTCTAGCGGCGCTCATGGGAACGGGTGGGTTCTTCCAGAAATCTGTGCCTGTAACAATTGCTTGGAGTGTGTATTGGGGCACAGGACGGCAGGTCAACGTCCTATATTGCGTGAAAGTCAAAGGAACATATTCTGTGTTAAGGTGTCTGTTCGGTGTCATCTATGAGGTAGCGTGTCGGTGTGGTCTAGGATGTGGTGTTCTGTTTCTGGACGTTTCTTGTTGTGCGGCGATGTTGGCATTCTTGTGATTGTCATCCGTCTTCTGTTTTTACTCTTGTCCACCATGGTGCTGTTTTAAAATATTTGTCATCATCGGTGTTCTGTTTTAATGCTGGTCTTCCTCGTCTGTGTTCTTCAGTGTTCTGTGCCTGTATTACAAAGAATAGAAGAGTTTGTAGTTTTTTGTTTTCTGGTGTTATATTTTGCCACCGACTGGCACTATCGTGATCTAAGTCACACAATAACAATAATTAATTAGGTACTAAATATTATAAATAACAATATTATTATAATTAAGGCCAAATGTGAATGCTTGATATAACCTCCAGTCTTCTGCCCCTGCTAGAAAACCGGACGGTTAACATTCGTTAACGAGGGTTGGAGGTAAGGGAACACAATTGAAGAAATTAGTATTCATTTTTGTGAGTGACATTATTCGTGTGCGTGGTTGTTTCTTGGATGTGTGCTACTGATTTATGTCCTTGATGTTGAATTGGTAGCGGCCTTTAGGTTTTAGAGACGAATGTGGTTACCGGCCCACACGGAACATGGTATCTCCGGTGCCCACATTGCCTATATTTTATTCCAAAAGAGAAATTTTGGCCAATATTGTCGCAGGGATGCTGATTGGTCTTGGCCTCCGGTTTTTGAGACTAATGTGGCAACCGGCCCACACGGAACATGGTATCTCCGGTGCCCACATTGCCTATATTTTATTCCAAAAGATAAATTTTGGCCAATGCTGATATAGTTAGTGATGCGCATGCACGGGGGTAGTGTTAGATACTGGAATAATAGCCAGCAGTTTTGATAAAATTTATTAAGGACTTGTATACCTGTTTTCTAATGGCGGGCTTAGGGTTTAATATCGCTGGTAATGTTAAGGGAGTGTTGAGTTTTTTTAATTCGTTTCTAAGTGCCTCGCGTTGTGGGTAGTGTTTTGGGCATTCAAGTAGGACATGTTCTTTGTTTCTTCTACATTGTTGCATGCGGTACAGAGTGGTGAGGTGTTTTTCAGAAGCATGGACAGATGTGATTTAAGTCCGGTTTTGCCTAGTCTTAATCTTGTGATGATGCGGTCGTCACGTTTGCTGTCTAGCTGGAATCCACAACTCTGTCTTTTCCCCTTATCTAGAATACTATGTACCTCGGTTTTCTTCGTTCCATTCTTTTTCCCATTTACTATCTATTCTGGTTCTAATGATGGAATTCAGTTCTTTGGTTCCTAGTCCTATATGCACGTCAGGTGCAGTTTTGGTGAGGCTGTCTTTGGCTGTCCTATCGGCGGCTTCGTTTCCCCTAACGTCCACGTGGGCGGGAATCCAAGCTAAGATGGCGTCAATGTCATTGTCTCTTATTTGTGTACATAGAATTTCTATTTCGTGTATGAGGTCAGGTCTGCTGTCGGATTTGGAGTTCTCTATAGATACCAGTCCGCTTAAGGAATCACTAAGAATAACGGTGGAAACCGGTCGGTTCTGGAGAACCCATTCGAGGGCCTTGATTATGGCGACTAATTCAGTGGTGTATACAGACATATTGTCTGGTAGTTTGAAACCTTCATGAATGTCAAGTTCTGGAATAACGAATGCAGAACCTGTATTGTGACTTGTGTTTTTGGAGCCGTCTGTATATATTTTCAAGCGATTTTTCCAATGTGTGTCAATATATTCGAGGCCAGTGACCCTTATATGCTCTGGGTTGTCCTGTTTGGTGATGTGGCTATGTATATTCGTGTCCACGTGTGGTGTGATTAGTTGCCATGGTGGTCTATTGACCTTGTCAGTGTCAGAGATACGAGAGATTGGAATGTCGTGTTCTTCGAATAATCGTTCTATCGTGTAACCGAGTGGTGCAGAGTCTTTTTCCCATTTTGTTTTTAGGAATTCGTATTCGCTTTTTGGGCCAAACATTTTGTGGCATGGGTGGCTTTCGCCCTTGGCTATTGTTTTCCCTGCATATTTCATTGACAGCTCTTCTCGTCTTAAATGTAAGGGTTTTCCATTAGTTTCTATTTGTAGACTACATAAAGGAGTTCCTTTGAACGCCCCGGTGGCTATTTTTAAGGCCGAATACTGAATGCTGTCTATTCTTTTCAAATGGGTCTTGCATGCTGATTGATACGCGATTGAACCATAGTCTATTTTGGATCTGATGAGTGTTTGATATAATTTGATTAAGCTAAGTTTATTGGCCCCCCTGTTGGTACCCGATACGCACCTCATAAGGTTCAGGTCTTTGTTACACCGAATAATTAATTGGTCAATGTGGTCTTTCCAAGTGAGTTTTCGGTCGAATATCATACCTAGGTATTTGACACTATTCTTAAACTCGATTTTCTGTCCTCCTAGTGATAGCGTGATGTCTGTGTTCTGTTTATTTGAGAATAGCACACCGGTAGTTTTGACAGCTGAAAATTTGAATCCCCATTTATCGGCCCAATCGCTGACTGTATTCAGTACCTTTTGCATTATACTTGTTAATTTTTTTATCGAGCCAGCAGATTTCCACATGGCAGCATCGTCAGCAAAAAGTGATTGTTCAATTTCAGGATGTTTTGTGTCAATTTCGTTGGCCAGGCCATTAATCAGGATGTTAAAAAGGGTGGGGCTTATGACGCTGCCCTGTGGGGTGCCGTTATCTAGCTGGTGGTCCATGGATATGGTGTTACCAATACGAACTTTGAAGTTTCGGTCATGAAGAAAATTTTTTATCCAGTGTTGTATTCTGCCCTTAATTCGCAGGTTGTTTAATTGGGTGATAATCCCGTCCTGCCATACAAGGTCAAACGCCTTTTCAATATCCAAGAAAATTCCTAATGTATATTGGTGTTTGGCATTACCCTTTTTGATGGAGTGTTGGGGTCTGGCTATGTGGTCTAAAGTACTTCTTTTTTTTCGAAAGCCGCTTTGTGTTTTGTTTAACAGGTTGTTGCTTTCCAGGTGATATTCAAGTCTGTTTTTGACCATGGTTTCCATAATTTTGCATAAATTTGACGTGAGTGAGATCGGCCTATATGACTTACTGTCTGATGGGTCTTTACCAGGTTTTGGTATTGGGATAACAATAGATGATTTCCATTTGCTCGGGAGTTGTTTGGTCTTCCAGCTCACATTAATTAGTTTTAGAATTAGTTCCTGAGTGTTGTTTGGTAGGTGTTTTAGGATTGTATACCCTAGTTTGTCTTCGCCGGGTGAACTTTCTTTTTTACAGTGTAAAGCTTTTCTGTATTCATTGATAGTAAAGTCTCCGTTACGGTAGTTTTCTATATAATCATTTGTGTCATTTTCCAGGATCGTTTCTTGTTTGATTTTTCTGAATTCTGGTTTCAGGTTTCTATCGCTACTGTTTGATGCGAATGATTCAGCAAGATATTCTGCCTTTTCGAGATTAGTTTTCTTTGTTTTGTTTAGTACGGGTATAGGGTTAGTTGCTTTCCCTTGAATGCTTTTTATTTTATTCCATACTTTCTTTGAGTTAGTTTTCGTATCGATAGTGTTGCAAAAATCTTCCCAGCATCTTGATTTGGCTTCTTTGACGCTTTTTTCTGCTATTCTTTTCAGTTCCTTATATCTTTCATGGTCACTCTGGAGTCGACTTTTTTTGAATTTTCTGAGTGCTTTTTTCTTTGCTGCGATGTTCTTTCCACACTCTTGGTCCCACCAAGGCACTGGATTTTTGTTGGGCCGCGTATTCGTAACTGGAATATGCCTTTGTGCTATGTTTAGAAGTTTGCTGGTTATATTTTCATTGAAAGTCTCTGTATCATTACTAAGTAGATCGTCACGAATTAGGCTTTTGCAATCGTTTTGGAAGCTTTCCCAGTCTGCCTTCGAGTATTGGAAGCGTGGGAGAGGGTCTGTCTTTTCAAAGTCTGGTTTCATGCTAAATTTGGTTAGGATTGGAAAGTGGTCACTGTCTAATGTATCTGGTAGAACTGCCCATTCAGATTTAACTGCTAGTTCGGGAGAGACTATAGTTAGGTCAATTGCAGTGAGTTTACCGGTTCGCATATCTATTCTCGTCCCTTCTCCGGAGTTCAGAAATACGAGGTTATTGTCATCTAACCATTTTTCTACTGATTTACCTCTATCATCTGACGTGGTGCAGGTTTCGTCCCAGATTGGATTATGACTATTATAATCTCCGCAAATTATGATTGGCGAGTCATATTTTTGGGTGATTTTGTTCAGTTCTTTTTGTGACATTGTTTTTAAAGTGCCAGGGGAGTACAGGTTCACTATATTTATAGGTTTATTATTTTGAAACACCCGTATAGCTTGCCATTCGAGGTCTTCACTTTCTGGGCTCTTGTCCAATTCTAGCTGTATGAGTTCTTCCTTAACTAGTGTGAGGTTGCCTCCCTTTGGGCCGTTTAGTCTGTCTTGTCTATATGGCGTATATCCCTTTATTGCAAATTTATTTTTTCCTGGTTTAAGAAATGTTTCTTGTATACATATGATGTCAGGGTTTATTTCATTTACTAAGATTTTGAGATTGTCTCCGTGTTTTACAATGCCATTCGCATTCCATTGTAGTACGGTGAGTTGTTTATTGAAAGTTGGGTTGTTATGTGTTGCGCGGTGGGTCTAACCTATTGTCCCTGGTGTTCTCATATAGAGGTGTTGAGGGCGTTATTGTTTTTCCTGGGAGTTGATGTTTTTCTTTTGTATTTTGGATTGAATCCCCATGCTATTATTTCTTTGGGGTTAAATTCCCAATTCAAGAAGTCTTGAGCAATGCGGGCTATTATGTCAGCTGCGGGCTATTATGTCAGCTTTGTTTGTTTTTGGGTTGGCATTGTGGACTGAGTTAATAACAATGTTAATGAAGCCTAGAAATTCGATTTTACTCATGCTAATTGTTTCTGGTTTGTCCTCGGTTTCTGACTCCATTGTTTGTTCTGTCACTGGTGCCTTATTGTTAATTGCTACTTCGTTCACAGGTTTTCGCAGGTTTATTGTTTCTCTGAGTTTTTGATTCACTTTTGCTTCTCTGACTGCTTCTGCGTAAGAGATGCCTTTGTCGGCTCTAATGTACTGAACTGCTTTAGCATTTTTGTAGTGAATACACCCTTTCCAAGCTGAGCTATGATTCTGCTTGCAGTTTGCGCATTTTTTATGGGTTTCTGTGCAGTGCTCGTAGCTATGGGGCCCTGAACATTTGGGACATACAACACTGGCTTTGCAGTTTTTGGCTGTGTGAGAAGAAATCTTCTGGACCGTGAAAAGTAGACAGGACCGTGAAAAGTAGACTCATGGATAGGGTCAAACGCCACCGGTTCCTCAACCCTCAAGCGTGCATGTCCATGGATTACACGTTGGTGAGATCTCAACTGACTGTTTAGTCTGAAGCGGTGTCCACAATCCCCACATTGATGCCTGACTGTCTCATGGAGACACCATTCATGGCGGTGTAAACTATCCAGGCGATTAAATGTATCCCCGCAGCCGGTGTACTGACAGTAGCGTCGAAGATGGTAGACTCATGGCGTTGTAAGTCGTGCAAGCGTGTAAAGGACTTGGAACAAGTGGTACACGTACGACATTTTGAATAGTCGACCAATACATATGGACTGGTGTTGGACACATGTTAATCCCTATATGCACAGACACCACCACCACCACCACCCGGCGATGACGGGCGTCATGACTTCACCCCATGGGAGCTTGGGGATGGAGCAGTTGGGTGTTTGGAGCACGGAGTGTCTGCGCATGCGCGCCATATCCCTTACTTCCACGACACGCCAGACCAGTCGGACGCTGTCCCACGAAAGCTACACGATGATACCCGACACGTCCCATTCGGGCCAAGAATGGTTCCTCAGTCTTTCAAACACACCAGTACGCACACCTAAAATGGCCGCTTTCGCTACCACTCGTACCGATGTCGTCACCAATGACGTCACAGATGACGTGCACATCCCTCAAGTCATGGTCCTCACCACGAGAGCTTCAATTTGACACCCCACACGGTCATTTTGGACCACGGGTGGGTCCTCAATCTCTCAAATTTACCCCTTCAGACCCCCAAAATGCCCACTTTGGCTACTACTCCTAATGATGACGTCACCAGTGACGTCACAGATGACGTGGACATCCCCAAGTCGTGGTCTATACCACGAGAACTTCACTTTGACACCCTACACGACCTATTAGGACCAAGAATGGTCCCTCAATAACTCAACAGACCCACACGAACCCCTAAAATGCTTGCTTTCTATACTACGGCCAGACTGTGCATGCGCACAATGATGAAGCCAGACTGTACACCAGTACAATCTCAAGAGAACTTCAAAATAAGGCCTCATACGGTCCATTTGGACCATTGATGGTCCATCTCTGTCCCAAACACCTTCCTTCACACCACCAAAATGCCCACTTTGGCTACTACTCTTACTGATAACTTTACCAATGACGTCATAGATGACGTGGACATCCCTCAAGTCGTGGTCTACACCACGAGGGCTTCACTTTGACACCTCACACGACACATTCGGACAAAGAATGGTCCCTCAATGGCTCAAACACACACCCCACGCACCCCCAAAATAACCATTTACTTACTACACCCGACTGCGCATGCGCAGATTAGCATGACTTCCAATAAAAACCCAATCTGACTCTACCCAACGAAAGCTTCACCACGATACCCCAACCGGACCATTTGGACCAAACACGGTCCTTCTGTACGCCAAACACCTTCCCTCACACCCCAAAATGCCCACTTTGGCTACTACTCCTACTGATGACGTCACAGATGACGTGGACATCCCTCAAGTCGTGGTCTATACCACGAAAGCTTCACTTAGACACCTCACACGACGCATTCCAACCACGAAAGGTCCTTCAATCGCTCAAACACACCCACGCACGCCCAAAACGCCCGCTTTTGCTACTACTCGTACTGATGACGTCACCAATAACGTCATAGATGACATGGACATCCCTCAAGTCGTGGTCTACACCACCAGAGCTTTAAGATGACACCCCACACGGTCCATTTGGACCACGGATGGTCCCCCAATCATTCAACAGACCCCCACGAACCCCAAAATGCCTGCTTTCTATAATACGGCCACACTGCGCATGCACAGAATGATGAAAACGGACGACACACTAATTCAGTGGGATGGTCCCCTACGAGAGCTTCACAATGATACCTCCCACGACCCCCTCGGACCACGGGTGGTCCCCCTCGAGCCCAAAACTTCCCTTCCAGTGCCTTTTTCCACAATTTCCTGTCTGTGCATGCGCAGAATGACGTCAGTTCCGCCCCACACCCATCCAGTTGGACGCTCCCCCACGATTGCTTCACGATGACACCTCATACGAACCAATCGGACCACCATGGGTTCACCTGGACCACAAAACGTCCACCCCAGCGCTACATGCCCAGTGCGCATGCGCACGTTAACTGCCCATGAGTGGGTTTTGTCCATGAGTGGGTTTTCCTTTGGGACTAACATTGTCCACTGCGCCAGAATGAACCTAACATGTCCTATCTTGCACTGGGCCGTCACGTGACCGGAAGTGATCTTTTGACTTGGGTGTGACATGTGACCCGGATGTCACGTGACCGGATGTGACGTCATGGTGCCGTCAATTTGATAAGTAGTAAAAGGGGAAATTGTGGCTTATTTAGGGGCAGAAATCTGCGAATCAGGGGAGATACATGTAACAGATAATCAGGAATATCGCCCCTAAATAAGCCTCAATTTTCCCATTCATATACTTCTCCTGCTACCTTTTCTAATGTGTAGAGAGACCCCTTGTGCTCTATTTCGACGGATTGTAAGCTTACGTGCGTTTGATTTCAGAGGGATAAAATGACAGAACTTAGCCAACAAGTCCCCATTTTCACCAAAACATTTCTAACTTTTTTATTTTCCCATCAAAAGAAAACAATTTAATCTCAAATTTCAGGTATTAGATATGACCAGAGCGTGGGGAAACTGTGAGGGTTGGCTGCATCTTACATGCAGTCGTTAGGTGGAATGGTTGTGAAAAAATGTAGGGCTATACAAACTGCATATCTGACTGATCAATAGACTGGATATTAGGCGAAATATTTTCATGTACTGTTTTTACTTTATCAATCCCAGGAAATCCTATCACAATATTTTAACTTATCAACCACTGAATCAATTCATCATCACATTATGATTATTTTTCCATCTATCCGGTTATCGCTTGCCGGAAATATGGTACAGTCAGAGCAATGACGTAAAATTGTTTCCATCACCAAAAATGAAGTTAAATTTCTTAATTTTACAAAATCACTCATCAAGTTATTTGTTTCTCCACTGACGGGTGTTCGATATGATCTGATCTTACACGAAAATAACGGTTTCCCCAGCTATCTAAGCTTACTCGATACGAGAAACAGGTTTCAATTCAGGTATCCTGTTTGTTGTTTGCTCTATTCAGCGCAGGGAAAAAACGTAATAATTTGATTAATTATAATAATTCGTAATAATCATCAGTATATTATGATCCGTGTCAACAATGCAGGCTATCGGTTGCAATAAACAAAACCGATTATTTGAACTAATTTTGGATCCATGGCTCATATTTATATCCCACACACAGAATTCCAAAAAGTCTGTTCTAAGACATTTTTCCTTATCAAAATGAACAAATAATGTCCCAAATTATATGTATGGGCTGTGATCTGCTTGTGGAAGCATTGACGGTAATATACGAGCTGGCTGAATGTAAGAGATAGTTTCGAATTCAGACAAAATATTAGATTTCCGTCTCATTACCATATCTTTCAACGAAGGGTGAATACGTCTGCTTATGTATAATTCACAAATGTGTAAAGGCAGATCTGCACATTTATGTACCAAAATAAAGGTACCGAACCATGGGCGTCGCTAGGATTTTCCAAAGGGGGGGTCGATTATCATAGCACTTTAGGGGAGGGTCCAGGGGCCGCCTAGGCCCCGGAAGCTCCGGGGTCCTAGATCGCCGGAGATGCGTTCTAAGCGTTTTCCCGGAATTAAATCTGAACATAATGTATGCAGATTTAGGGTTATATTATACAGTTCTGAAACATTAGATGGCCTGAGATGCATTCTGAGCGATTTCCAACAATTAAACTAACACGTCATTTGTCAAATATCAGTATTATATTTTATTCTCTTGTCATCTTGAAAACACAATAATAATGCTTTGGGTTTATATATACCTCGTAGGCTAACCCAGTGGCGTCGGAACGTAATTGGAAGTGGGGGACCACTATCACAGCCCAACAGGCGGGGGTCCAGGGGCCGCCTAGGCCCCGGAAGCTCCGGGGCCCTAGATAGCCGGAGATGCGTTCTGAACGTTTTCCGGAAATAAAACTGATCATACTGCATGCACATTTATGATTCTATTTTCACGATTTTTTTTCGCAATTATAAGCATGCATCGATATTGAAAACATCGCACATCATGCCTTCATCCATTTGACGTTCTAGTTATATTTAAAACATACAAAACGATGACTTATAGTTCTTGGGAGGGAAACCAATATGCCTATAGATACGATTCATTCACACAAAGATAAAACAAGGAAATCCTCACAGCCCAACAGGCGAGGGTCCACGAGCCGTTTAGGCCCCGGAAGCTCCGAAGTTCCAGATCTCCAGAGACGCGTTCTAAGAGTTTTCCCAGAAATAAATTCGAACGTAATGTATGCAGATATATGGTTCTATTTTCACGTATGTTTCGCATTTATAAGCACTCATCGATATTGAAAAAAATCATACTTCATACCTGAATCCATTTGACTGTTTAGTTATATTTATCACATAAATAGAACACATAAAAAACGGATGACCTTTACATCATGGAACATTAGAACCAATATGATAGCGATTCATTTACATAAAGCTAAAATGAGCGATCGTCACAGCCTGACAGGCGAGGGTCCAGGGGCCGGGGTCTCCGGTTGCCGGAGATGCGTTTTACCCGTTTTCCCGGAAACAAATCTGAACACAATGTATATAGATTTATGGTTCTATTTTCACATTTGTTTCGCATAAACCCGCATCGATATTGAAGAATATGCCGGACTTCATTTGACTTCCCTCCGCTTCTGACGCCACTGTACCATGTTAAAATGATTAAAACTAAACATCATCAGATCACTTTCCGATCCATATGTCATTTCATGACTGTGAACATTAAACTTTTGCTGAAAATATCACAATAATATTGTGTAGAATATCAAACTGTGTATCCAGGACTATATCTCGTGGCCATGGTGAAATACTGACTAGAAAAAAATTAAACTGATACATTTTCCGGAAATGAAATATCACGAATGTAGTATAGCCTTCAGCAAAGCTTATACATATACAGCTTTCAGTTTATTGCCCGTTTTTGCACTTCGCCAACGGTAGACCGAGGCTGCCGATGCTTCATTATCAAATCCACACGCATCGAGCAGAAGGAAAAAAACCCACTCGAGTTAGTGTTAATGATTAATTGAATAGTAAATTCGCCTGCTTTATCCGTCTCGAGTTCCCCTGCAGTATCTGTCAAGGGTGGAGTATCATGAACAGAGCTACAGCTCTTTCATAATCCACTTTATGACCATAAAACGGAAAGTCGTGGTAAACCCATTGTTCAACGAACTGACGCGTCACTACTGAAACGGAGCATGCTTACGAGCCTGGAGACGGACACTTTTTATTTCTTTCTTTTCCCTTTTGCTTTTTTTGTTTTGTTTTTGTTTTCTCTGTTTTTGTTTTTGTTTTTGCTTTTTTTTTTTTTTTTTTTTTTTTGCTTTTTCTTCTGTTTTTTTTTTTTGGCGCGTCCAAGGGGGTCGTTCGCACCGGACGTCCCCCCCCCCCTAACGACGCCCCTGCGAACTGACATACGTATATGAAATTAGGTTTGTAAGTGATAAAATGCCTACCGCTCGTTGGAACAAACATGTTGCTCTGACATGTCTGATGGGGGAGCGGGGTGTCTGCTGGTTAGAAACAAATAAATGTTGACGACGTGTTTTCCGTTGCACACCGAACTGAACATGAACAATTAACTGCAACATCCTATAGATGCTAAATTTTACCTCTTATGTAAAATCTTCAAATTATGCATGAACGAATTATGGTTTCATGAACTGATTGATCTTTGGGATTGAGATATGAAATTTACAACAATAATTATTTGAGCTGAAATCACGATTAATATGTATTTAGATTTGTGGCTCACACGCAGCAGATGTAATAAAAATGGCTATGATAACGAAGGCTTCATACATGTGATTGGAGACAATTTGACTAATTCTCAAACGTTCCTCTGATACCTGTTGCAGATGTTGAATAGAATTTGCTTGTAAAATAAAATGTATGCGCACTGGGAGAGGATAAATAATGATGGTCGTTTAGTACTCTGGGACTGTAGAGTACCCTCGAAATATAATTGGAATATTGAAAGTTGAATACTGAAGTCTAGTACTCAGGTCTAGACTACAGTTTTTCGATATTGTCCGAACCACAACGAAGATTTGGCGAGACAAGATTTTATCCTGAAGATTTCTCAATGAGAAGATTATGCCGACCACTATTATTTCAATTTTCAATGAATCAATAACACACACTCACTGTTCCAAAGAAGATAGCAGGTGCATGTTAACACCCCCCCCCCCCCCAGGAGACGGTCGCCTGTCTGACGTCACAAGGTCACGTGACGCCTAAGCTCATTAACGGGTTAACTGGCGGAAATTGAGCTACAGGTCTTTAATTAAAAAGGCATAAATACGCCCCCAGGGGACAAGGAATTTTTTTTTTTTTTAATTTCTTAATTAAGTACTAACTCTTCTGACACATATTCCAGAGAAACAAAAATATTGATTAAAATCCTTTAATATTTCCAGGCTTGGGGGTGGGGGGGGGGATCAGTCTGTTGATTGGAAAATGATTGTCCTATTAAACGATTTATCCGCGAAATACAGCTTTCCACGAAATCAACTTTTAAGATATATCTTGTTCCAGGGATAATTAGACAACAGCCGTCAATAATCAAAATACTTTTTTCGCACTAAAAGAGATCTAATAACATATGATCGTCTCACGCAAGCTCATTCATGCGAGTAGTTTCAAAGTGACACCAATAGGGCAAGCTAGAAGTCAGGTTTCAGCTTTCAGTTGTTCCGGAGATAGGTAATGTAGGGTCAATATTGGTCGTCCGATGATCAGAAAAGGCGAACACACAGTCTTGCATTGATTAAATAAGTGAACTTTACTTTAGCAAAACGAACATCGATATTTACAGGTTACACAATGATCCTATAGTTTGTTGGGAAATTCCTCAACTATAACTGGTCTACAGGGTCGGTACAAGTCCGCAACCTGGAATCTCCCATCTCCCTCTTTGGAGTCACATTTATAGTTCATATCATTATTGAACCTAGTTACGTACACAAAGGATTACTCTTGGTTACATGACAAACACTACCTTGCCTGGACATGAGCGGACTATCAACGCTCCGAGGACAATTCAAGTTAACAGACGACTTCACAGAATAAACTTAACGAAGCTATTGTCTATTGTGCCACAACGATAATAACTTCGCCTGCTCCGTGCATTTACACTTGTACATATTAATCTACTGCTAAACTGGAATACAATCGAAACATGTAGTAAAGTTACCTTTACTATATCACCCCCTTGTTTAATTAAAACACGTCCCGTGTTTGGAAAAAAAAATCGCTAACGTCTAAGTGATGTGAGACGAAACGCTCATGAAGGTGGATAAGGATTATTAACCAACCAAAGACACGGGTTATGGAAATACCCTTACAACATTACCCCCTCGGCTGATGAGATCCTTCCTCGTATCTCCGAAAAAAAAATTCGAAAGAGCGTCTACTTTAAGTATAGTGAAAGTGTTGGAAGTGAATGATAAACGATAATGTCACATCGTCGAAATCCTTTAAAATATCCTGCAATGGCTGTGTGAACATGTAGGGCCAAACATTTCGTGTTTTGCCACGTTGATCAGAAATCTGCTTGATTTCAATGCATGCGACAGCATAGTTGCGTGACTCGATACTTTTATGAATATCCCTTCTCACAGTATTTAATGTGTCTCTAACAGAAAATTCTTTCACTATGTTCCATGCTTCAAAAATTCGGACTCCCTTTGGGGTTATGGGTTGGTACCGAACTCTGATTTTTGCAACAGGTTCGCTTTGTATTTCGTTTGATGGTAGTACCATGACTGCGTTTTTACGGGTCTCGTTATGCTCTTCTGGTCCACGTGATCCTGGAATTCGATCTTCATGGACTGTCAAATATTCCAAACCACTCGAATCAAGGTCATCTCTGGAAACCCACTGGTTGCAACGATTTGGCTGATTCTTCCACTTCACCAGGAAGTGGTCAGAGTCACATAAATACTTGCGTTTGAGTATTCTCCCAGTTACTCTTTTCGCTGGAGTCGGTTCCCCCAGGGGGTTTTCTAGACACTTTTTTCATCGTGGTAACCACGATGAAAAACAATTACAAATTGAGTTTTTGCAAAATTTTGTAAGTTGAGTTTTATTGCCGAAAATTGAGTTTTCTAAAATTTTGAGAATTTACGCGCCGAAGGCGCGCGAAAAATTGAGTTTCTACGAAATAAATTGAGTTTCTGAGTAATCTAAACTGAGTTTCGTCGTCTGTTATCCCGTCCCCCTCCCCCAAAACCCCCGCGAGAAAGAAAAAAAAAACGTGTGACCAGCCACGCCACTCGAGTCGAGATAAGCACTCAGGATTTGTAACTGATGTGCAGACAGATAACTTGTGTACCTTTATTATTCAATCGTATAGCTCCGATAAGGACGTCTGGTCTTGAACTGTTCTCATTTCAGTCGTATAGGTCCGATAAAGACATTGTCCTGAACGTTTCTCATTTCAAAGCAAATTGTTCGGCCACGTTTTCGACGATCGAACTAGTCCGCCATTTTGATATTTCAAAGTTACGTCCCCTCTTTTAGTCCACTCGGGAACCACTGCTGTCATACTGCTGTGGCTTATGAGTCTGGTCTCCGAGACACGCTGTCCGTCAATCTCCGGAACCAAGACAACGGGCAAGCATTTTCTCTCTCATTTAACATTTCACTTGGATGCGTGTGACGTTTCCCCAGAAACAAGAAACGAACAAAACAGACATTCCAAAATACAGCTGATGTACCATTTGGGAATAAATACACAAAGTGAGCAATGCAGATTGGTGTAAAAACAAAAGATCCACACTCTCTCCTGCGCAACTGGGGATCTACATGCGGGGGCATATGCTAGCCTATAACATACAAAAATATACGTTTTTATGAATAATTTTATTTCTGCCCGATGGAAATTTCTGAAACCCCAGTATGTTTTGTAAACAAGTCCCACACCACATACTACAAAATAGGGTGCATATTGAGTTTAATTTGCAATTTTTGGCCATTTATCTGCATTTACCAAGCAGCATTGGATTTTTTTCGTGAAATCCACAAAACTTCACAACCACCATTGTTTTATTTTTTACGTCTCTTATTAACATTTTTATTGCCATTTATTTCTTCATTTCTTTCCTGTCACTTACAAATACCCAGATACTTACAATACTCAACCACCAACTTTGTCAAGGATTGGTTAACTCATGGAAATGGACAAGGGACAATTTTTATTTCTTGACTATAAGTATAGATTTTTTAAACTAAAGTAAGCTATTTGTAGGGAAAATATTTTCACCTTTGACCTATCACAATCTAGAGCTAAAGTACTCTCCCCCACCTCCAAAATAATCGACCAAATAGAACTTCCCGAGATAACTTGGATTTTAAAACTCTCTTGTTTTATTCGCGCTCATGTTTTAATTAAATGAAGCTATCTCTGAGGGAAGTATTTCTACTTAACATCTTTAGCCAAAATATAATCGGCCAATCACAGTTGGATAGCAAACAAACTTGTATGCAGCTATGTATGACACGCAACTTTGCTTGATGAGCTTCATAACATTACTGACATGTTCATTCACGATGAAAAATTGTCGCGAATTTATTTATTGTAAGTGTCCTACTAAAAAGATAAAAAAATTGAGTTTCCAGACTGCATGCGATGAAAAACCCGAAAAAATTGAGTTTTGTTGTTTATTTTGCGCGCCGTAGGCGCGCCGAAAAATTGAGTTTTTCATCTTTTTGAAATTGAGTTCTATAAAGGAAAAGTGTCTAAAATAACCCCTGTTCCCCAAAGGAAAGATCAGGTTTTGAGGGAATCACAGGCGGAACAGTTTGTGCGATGATAGGCGTGGTAAGAGATATTGTATCTGTGTGGCATGAATTGATTTCGTCAAGATGCTCTACCTGGGTTTCCGTGGATTTTGCCAAATAACACGTCTGAGTTTCTTTCGTTTCTGTGGAAGTTGGTATTTCACAAAATACAGCAATGTCTTTGAATTCTTGGCCTTCCGTCTGTGTGGATGCACTGGCAGGTATGGGTGCTGTCAGAGGAAATGACTCTGTGGGGGTCACTGATGACACCGACGTGTGACGATTCACCGCAGGATGTTGGATATCTGTACGCCATGGTTCCTGTGTTATTCTCCGATTGATATATTGTTCAAGTCTTAGTTTGTCTCGGCGAAGGGTAGATGGTGACTTGCGGGTCTTACAAACGGGGATGATATTCGAAAAGTTTACTGTACCTTTCATCCATTTAACCGTAAGACACACAGTATGACCTTCGTCGTTGATGATCCACTGTAAACCGGGGTGTCTGTCTTGAAAGAGCGCAGCAAGCAAATGTTGAAGACCGGTGTTCATGCTGGTATATGATCTGTCCAATATTAGACAGCTTGAGGCAGCAGGGTGAGCTTGGTACGTCGATCGACTGTTACAAAGTTTATGTAACAGGCCACTCTTCTCCACCAGATAATGTGGGGTCAATATTGGTCGTCCGATGATCAGAAAAGGCGAACACACAGTCTTGCATTGATTAAATAAGTGAACTTTACTTTAGCAAAACGAACATCGATATTTACAGGTTACACAATGATCCTATAGTTTGTTGGGAAATTCCTCAACTATAACTGGTCTACAGGGTCGGTACAAGTCCGCAACCTGGAATCTCCCATCTCCCTCTTTGGAGTCACATTTATAGTTCATATCATTATTGAACCTAGTTACGTACACAAAGGATTACTCTTGGTTACATGACAAACACTACCTTGCCTGGACATGAGCGGACTATCAACGCTCCGAGGACAATTCAAGTTAACAGACGACTTCACAGAATAAACTTAACGAAGCTATTGTCTATTGTGCCACAACGATAATAACTTCGCCTGCTCCGTGCATTTACACTTGTACATATTAATCTACTGCTAAACTGGAATACAATCGAAACATGTAGTAAAGTTACCTTTACTATATAGGACAGAAAATTTGGCAGGCCTGGTAGGGTTAGGTCGACATAATTTCAGAAAATAACTCGATAGTGGTATTAAATCGAGGGAGTAATTAACACAGAATTCCCAGAGGACGTATGACTCAATGAACACAATATAATGTAAGATCCTCATGTCGTTCACATGAGCAAACGCAATCAACGCCGTACTAAGATAAATTCTGCACAAGAAATCGACTGGGAATTGTTCATGGATTACCACTATTAATCATTACTGGAAAGGGCTTACTGTTCTGTTTTGAACGAAACTCACGAACAACCAATCACGGGTAAATTTGAAACAATATAATTATATGAACAGAAAAATCTTGCCCTTTTTGAGGGGAGAATGGGGTGGAAGTGTGGTGGGTTGACATTGGACCTTATGGTGGACCATGGAACCGAAGTTGCATGACTCATTTGAGAAGTCATCAGTAGTAGAGAAAGCATAGCTAAGATTGGAAGGTGTGCATGTGTGTGGGCTTTGATCCTGGGTGTAAAGTGATAATATTCGGGTCATACTGTGTTTATTGTTGAGAGTCGCACTTACAGAATATTAGGGGAAGTGCAGATACGATCGGATTTGGTGCACACTTGTGACTACATACATTCCCATGAAGACACTAGCCCATATTGGTGTCTAGTGGCATATAGGGCTGAACGAACGTTTACAGGGTCATTTGCGTCGTAGGTCCAGTGATACGCGCATGCGCACTCGAAAACTAGTAGATAAAGGGTATGCTCGGATGCGCATGGGTTATTTGGGGGGAATGGAAGCCATAATTGGTCCAAATGTGCTGTACTTGTTGTCTTAAAGGTCTCGTTGTGTACAATAAGACTGGGGTGTGGTCTTACGCTTCGAGCCATTATGAAATTCAAGAATCTCTCGCTATGTGGTTGGCAATCTGGCAATTTAATTACTTCCCGAAGCAGTATGACCAGACAGCTAGCGAATGGGATCACTGGTGCATGTAATATGTGATGTCGGACCCTCTCCGTTATAGCCATCCATCTAAACGTATATCGAATGTGCCTAATCAACGGTGCCCAAACGACTCCCAGTTGGGCTAGGATGCTGAATATGTGAACATACTTTCTCGAAGGAATTTTTACTTTGGAAACATTTTTTGGAGACAGTTTTTAAATATTTTCTAAGTTATTCGTCTCTATAGCTTAAATCCTTGCCAGGGAAGCCGACCAGCAAAGATCGGCGGGATGACTCCAGATCAGAAGGTGGAGCGTGTGACTAAACGCGAACGTCGGCAAACGACAAATATCTGTCGAGATTTACATGGGACATGAACAATTTTGTATTGGTCATCAGAGAAGTAGTGTAGCATGTGCCAGGCGGTGTAAAAAGTGTCAGGTGGTAGCGGACGGCACCGGGTGGTACCGGAAAGTGTCGGGCAGTACCGGACAGTGCCGGGCAGTACCGGACGAGTTTTGTTGCTTCGGCTGTCAGGGTTCTCAGTGACACAATTTGACACTGAGAGTTCCTTGCCCGTGGAGGGAGAAACAATTAGGTAATTACATTGTAGTTCGGATGGTTACACTTGCAAATTCTGCTGTGTCAGTTATTCAGGCGCAATTAAATACTTCAAAGAATATTTATAATGTATAATAACTGTTTGCACATTCTCCATTTGAACTTCATCGCCCATCATTTTTTGAACATATTTCTTGTTGAAAAATACAGTAGTTCTCGACACCACGAATACCGAGATGACAAAAGAGCTGACGCTCATCCTGCTTTTTGGCATGGCTTTCAGACGTCCATTGTTAAACCACAATCACACTTCAGTGAGCAAGCCTCGCTGTGCCTTTGTTCCGATTGAGCAGCATGAAACCAAAATAGCTTCGTATCAGAGAAATGCAAACTTGCGCCTGTTTTTGCTTATGCTGGTAAATATCCCGAACTATAAGTTGTCAAAATGGTTATCAGAGCATAAGCACGGTATCTCTTCGTGTAAACTGGATAGTAATACACAGCATATAGCCTATGTCAGGTAATAACAACAAAAACATTTTTCCAGGGGAATTTTTTTAATATCTTCAACTAAGCAAATCAGTTAAAGCTGAAACTTCTCTCGTGTATTATTAGGGCTTTCCTGGTGTTCTATAATAGAAAAGTAAATATTAATTTGAATAAAAAGGCATTTTAAATCATTTTTGAACTTTATCAAATTTTGGTACACAATTAAGAACACACTTTTGACACAGCGTACCTTCATTTTGGTTTTGCACTATGAAGGTCTCATAATCACCTGTTTGAAATAATTTCCAATGTATCAATTAAGTGTTTTATAATGTCTTTTTAGTCAAATTAATATTTACTTTTGCATAATACTAAACCAGGTATACCTCATGAGAAGTGTCAGCTTGATACGATATGTTTATTTGAAGACATTAAAAACTTCCCCTGGAAAAAATATTGTTGTTGCTGCTGCTGCTGCTGCTGCTGTTGTTGTTGTTACCTGACACGTTTTTGGTCCTGTCCCTCAACTTATTCCTGCCTGTTTCGCATTCAAAATATATGAATGGCGAAGCCAGGAACTAAACTATCTGATCAACATAGACGAGGTCTTGTCACTTCATGAAGATTAATTTAGTTCGCCATGGCAGTTCCTTTTCTTAGATTCCACCGGTATGATGCAATTCTACAGTACAGGTAAATGTATCTAGTTTCACGCCCAAAGTTGTACCTGAATTGAAGGTTTTATCGCTAATGCGTTGTGTCAATTTAATCACCAGATTGAGCGGCTATTTTCTTGCCATTTTAGGTATCGACAAAAGGTTTGACATCAAAATTAATTGGTCAAGACAGACGGTGAAAACGGTCAGTTTCTAAGTGGATTAGGTAAAACAACGTAATGTCTGTATTCATCCCCGTTAGTCTTCCCCGCCCATTACAGAATACAATACACTTGGGGATGGCAGGACCGTCTGGATAGCTGACTTGGACAATTAAGCTGACCATACATGGTATTAACCTAGAGGGCTCACTGAGACGGGTCGTTGCTGTCATGTACAATGTAGTGACACTACGAGCTGTATTATTGATTATACTCGTGTCTATATTAAAGAATCATGTTATAGTAATATTTCCAATTGTATATTCCGGATGAGTACACAAATACAATAAATATCACAGTTGTGCAGTTTGGTAGATATGGGTTGGATTGGATACTTGAGCATCTCTGTCCCAGTGAAGTGAGGTTCCGGGTACTAGAATAAAAAAAAACACATACGAAAACAAATCGATTGGCAAAAAAATAAACCATTTTGGTGCATTGTCCGAATAATTTCAAGGCATTGAGTCTCGTGATTTTCGGACAGTAAAGTAGTCTAGTACCAGGACTGAGCAAAAACATCAGTCGTGCCTTACGATCCAAGGCGATTCACTGGCGGAAATAAAACGTCAAAAACCAGACCACATCCACACATCATCTAATCCCACTGTCACAATGTATATGGTCCATGCAGTTTTGCGATAAACCATATTTTTCAGTCAGGATCACTTTTATGCGTTGTAACTGCTGCAGAGAAAATCAAAGAGTAAAAAATGTAAAAAAAAATCTATCTACATGCCTAGTACAGCGTATTAGTTACTAAACGGTCTGAAATTAGCCCTGTACATTTTTGTGACGACCTTTTACCATGATGGAGACAGATGTTTAAGTTTCCTCAATCAGATCTGCTCTGCTGCATTTGGAACGCAAGTCAGTGCTTCTGGCTGCTAAATCTGATGTATCACGAAACTGGCTGAACGTCGTACTGAGATGGGTGGGTTTGAATTTTTGTTGTTTTCTGACGTTCTTTCCCCTCATTGAATCGCCTTGGATTGTACGGCATGACTGGTGTTTAACTCAAGTGTTGCATTCGTATAAAATCGTTGAGTTTGAGGTGAGAACGATTTCTTTCTGTCTGATTTCTATTGAGGAGATCGGTCTTGCGCAGAAGATGTTTCACGCACAAACACTAATTTGCACCAGACCAGAGATAATCACTTCCGGGTCGGAGCCCCGCGAACTACATTTAGAAATCTGAGAGCAGATCATTGTGGATTTTATGAGCTGTGATTTTTCAGCATTTCTGATACATCTGATATTTCAAATTGCTGATGAGGCTTCAAGCTGTACTTCCTGGTGTTGATTCGTGCCACTTTGAGAAAAGCTTGGCGGATGGAGACATGATCATCGAGGGGTGAGAAGGCTCCCTGTTTACAAATTGAATGACATTTGGTAACACCGATCAGCTGTCAATGGCGGTAATTTGAAATGTCCATGGTGAACTCCCGTCAAGACTTTAAATGTCCCAGAAGTTGAATATTGTCATGCCAAGTGGATTTATGCATGAGAGTTTTCTGGGTTTTGTGATTTTTTTATGCAAATACATAACAAGTAACAAAATTAAGTGTTCTCAAGCCAATTGTGCCAATATATAGCTATGGATGATCAAGGCCTGAACATGTTCAGTTTTCTTCCATGTGGAAATTGAGTGAAAATATTAATTATTATGAACAATTTCGATGAAAGCTTTGAATATTTGGTAGGAAGGGGTGAATTAATAAGGTCATGCTTGGTTTGTCATGACAACTTTGAGATTCTAAAAAATAGAAAGACATTCCGGAAAGACGTTTTTCTTCGCCTGTGATATTGAGCCAGCTTGTTTTTGCCATCCCTTAAGATAAGAAAGCAGGTTTAAAATTATGTTAGAAATAATTTATACATGGGTTGCCCTTTTGTAACACATTTGTCTCCTCTGCGTTAAAATCGGAATGACATAATGTTCAATTCGGTTTGCCAAGCACATAATGCACAAAATACAGGGACGCCTGCTTGAGGAGTCCGCCATTATAAAGTAATTATGAACATTCTGCTGTTCTTGAACCCCCGGAGTGAGCTGTGGAGAAGGTGTTTAGACAAATACACTAGACAATGTATTTATATACAAACATTTATTTCTTCACAATAAAAACATGTACATATAAAACAAGTCAATAAAAGTAAAAATATACTGGTTATATAATCCTCGAGCAAACATTATCCTTTGGTGAAAATCTTCCAAGAATCGTCCAAAGTTTAGGTCACTATATTCACCCTAGAATATTTACCCTAAACATTACACAACAAACAGCTTATTTGACTAAATCAGCCAAATTTATGGCACTAAAGTGATACATATTATAAATTACGAAACAGTTCGCAGCTGTCTGCACAGTGAATCTGTAAAACAAGTGCTTTCATAACAAGTGATACCCCTGGGTAGAAATAAGAAATGTGTAAAATATCATGACATCCGCGATTCATGTAAATATATATATATATACGCATGGTGAAAATTATTGCGTTCTTTGAGATATAATGGTTAGAGGAACCAAGTTGAATAATGCTGATGAACTTTCGCGATTTTTGATGTAGTAAGCAAAATGTTCTCGGTTAACAAATTTAGCCAATATCGCTTCTCCTTTCGGACAAGGCTTTCCAAGGCTGTCATAGCCATGCGAATCGCACAAATACAGAAATCCTTTACGTGCGAAAAGTGCCATTGTTTTATCTCCAACTGTTAAAAGCGCGCCGTCGAATCGCCGAGACAAGCAATAGTTCAAAGCTTCATCAAACGTTTTCAGTTTGAATTCTGCCGCTGTATTAGAGGTCATGTCCAAAGTCCCGTATAAGATTTTCCCTTGTTTGATCTTAAAACATTGTCCTTGAGATACACATGACCCCGGAAGTTCCTCAACGGCCACGCGCTTCTCTGCGGAATTTCCTCTTCCGGTTGAGATTAACCAATTCGTGTGCAGCTTGTCTCCAGTCGCTATTACGTCATCCAGGGTATCCTTGGTCCAGTCTTGGGGCGCCACCTGTTGGGCTGTGAGCAGGGCGTTCATGGACATGATACAACATTGAGTTCCCGGATACTTGGAAGCGCCTAAGCTTTCTGGGATTGTCGTCTGTGAAAACCTGGCTTGTGTCACTTGGAGGGGAAGATGATAAAGAAACGTATGCTTCTTGATTCTGTTGGCTGTAAAAGACAGAAAATGTAAAATAAATACATAATTATAGCTAAGGGAATATCAAAATAGTAAGGTTTAGTTACATGATAATATACGTAAAATTTATTATGATTATGTTAGGAACTAGGGTACATTACCAAATTGGGGTAAAGTGCCAAAATATACAAAACAATATGGAGGTATATAGGGGTCACATATTGAGAGAAAATGCTCTCAATGAGTTTTGAAACCCATGCGCCCACTCATTAGGGACCACCAACATGATATCCATTCTCATGGCATCAGATTGTATAGCAGATATACCGAGCAGATATACCTCTTCTAGGAGGTTACAAAACTGACGCTGAGAGTATGCATCATATCACGACATACTGCAATTATATTGAAGAAACTTTCACATACCTGTTTTTCTCAATAGACGTTGGAAGACCATGATTATTTGTTGAGCGGTAACACTATATGTCCCTGTTGGTCAAGAATTCTGGTATTGATGGCGAATGTTGAAACCTTGCGTTGAGCTGGAGTAAAGTATGCTGTAAGATCTACTCTCGTTGGTTTAATCTGTACAAATTATGAAGTTGCACTGAATCAGTGGACTTTATAGCAGGACAGCGTCTGGGCGTTGATTGGTGGTGAATACTAGCGGAGTCCAACTAGTTCAGGTGAATGATGCCAGTTCTGGCTTGACACTTCAGTTCGAACAATTCTCTTTTGACAGGTCTTATTGTCGGAGGACGCATCTTTCAAGGTGAGTGCGGGAAAATGAGTTTATTCGCATTCAGGCACAGGGCAAAAATGTCTGTGTTACCCAACAATGACAGAATGGAGATATTCACAGCGAGAGGTGTCATTTGGCCCGAGGTGAGGCCGGTTCACAATGCCAACACCGCATGGGGAGGACAATGCCATTTTGCAGGCGGATTAACCATTACAGCTTTGTGGGCCTTTCAGGAAACACACACTTATCCTAGAAGTACCCGTGAAGACTACTTCCTACTCAATGGGACAAAAATCACAATCTCAACAATCGAAACAACCAACGTCGTTAAAATAGCTGGCAAATAAAAATATTTGAAAAAGTCGTCAAACAAACACTCCGAATGTTGATAAAACATATTATTTTCGTTGATGAAAAATGTAATAGCATGAATTAATACAACATTGCTTTTTAGAGAAATATTTGCAGAATCAAGAAAGTAGTCTTGGTTATAATGAACACATTCTTATGACTGTAGGTTTTGCACTTTGATAAAAACAACATGCTTCCTATATTTCTCAGGTATATACTCAGTGTTCAGTTCAATTCGTAATACATATTTTGTGAAGGCATGTCCTGTTGTGTTTGTTGAAGGTCTTCACTTGGACTTTGTCTTCAGACGGAAAGCGCGCTTATCTGCTCTTCTGAAAATGGTATATTAAATACTTATACATTATAACCAGGGTTTTGCTTGTATTCTGATTTCACGTGCAAGAACAGACAAAGTATGCGATTTCAACAACTTCTGTAAATGGTGACCAACTACAATTCATTTTTAAAAAAGCAGGTATACTAAAACTTAAACGTCCCATCAATTAATGTTCTCTCTATATCAAATATATATGTTCACCAATTTTATTCCATCAGACTGCTTTTCTTCGTAGTTATTATCGATATAAATCTTGATATTTTGTATTTCATTTAATTCCATCATTATTACATCCACATTCATTCTTGTTATTATTCGCACGTCTTTAGAGTATATTGTCTGTAATTCTGTTCATATAACCTACATAACATGGGGATTTCCACTGGGGTGTAATTCCGGCCTATTCTGTGCTGGTGGCCAGGAGACAAAAGTAGAGAGGAAGAGACCAGATTATGGCTACTTGAACTTGATGGCGTGCTGGTAAAATAACAAGAATTGAAGCTTTAGGAAGAACAAACGGTCAAACCTCTTACAAAATTTTGTTGTTGAAATGGAGTGGACTATCCAGGTTACATGTACATTGTTATGAGCAAACCCTGAAAACCATTTAACGTTTTTGTATTTTCCGTGAGGTATACTCTCCCAATGACGATGTATGCACGCCAAAGATAAACAACCCCATATACGTTTTGTTTTGTTCACGTTCAGACGTATTTTTATTGTTAACAGGATGAAAAAGTACTCATAATCCTAACATAAGTATTGTTGAACTCGACGTTAAGACATTTTCTTACGCTCATCACTCTAACTTAAGTATACACATATACACAGTAACACCCTTGGCACCTTCGTTCAAAGTACTCTGTGTTTAAAATATTTGTTGTATATATTTGTTGTTGAGAGAGTACGGGTACCATGAAAAGTTAAACAAGTTGCCATAAATAAAAATAAGTATTCACTTGGCACCTCCGCTGAAAGCACTCTGTATTTGAAATAGTTGTATATTTTTTGTTGTTGAGAGATAACGGGTATACTAAAGAATCCACATATCTAAATGGCATTAGTATATATATACTAAAGAACTTGCCATAAATAAAATGGCACGAATGTACATAGCATATAATATAATTTACTTAGATTGGAAAACGTCAATTTTGAGGTGTCCTGGTGTGTAATTGCACCGTCGATTATAACCCACCTCCCCTCTTCTCTGCCCCTCCCTATTTCTCATGTTTCTGTTTCCCCACTGAGTTCCTCGTGTATGGGCCGATGTACTAATTACCGGATAGGTACAAGCTGTTGAACATACACATCAATATTGTAATTATACGGGACAGTGAGTCCAAAGGCGATGGAAAGGACCTGATAATTAATCTCTGTTGGTCGGAATGTCTTCAGGAATATTTGAAAAATATTATATTTCCTTATTACCACCTGGTCCCGAAACTACAGAAACATGGAATATAGACATTGCGATGAAAATATAAAGCAGAAACAGAAGCGGAGCATTTGCCGAGGATGCATTCTCATGGCATCAGATTGTATTTACCAGTGTTATACTGACAAACTACAAACTCTGACACCGGGAGAACGCCGAGCATGGAGATATTACAATTAGTGCATTGGGTGTTTTCGGATTAAAAGCAACCGCGACAGCATCATGTATTGAATGTCGGTAAGCAATCGGTTCACTTCCGGCCGTCGAATCACGCGAACGCACGGCCGTCGATTCGCCAGATTTGACCGAGTGGAACATGTAACCACGTATTCGAGGTAAAAAAGCAAATACGCAGCCGTCAATTCCTCTGACCACCGATTATTAATAAACATACGACCTAATATATCGACATCTTAACATTACGCGAAATGCACAATAATATCGATGCAGAATATGAGGTCTAACTAACCAAGTGAAAACTTTAGACACATAAATCAATGGCTGCTACTTCTACAATTTGTGCTTTGAGCGTCGTTGGTTTTGAAAGAAAAAAAAAGTTGAACCTAAATATAAGATGCACACCCAAACGACTTCATACAAGATGTGTTGCATACGGTAATTTTGAGCGAGAGTAATACCATCAACGGTTAAACGAGTCGTTAATATCGACGTCATCCATTGATATCTATGAATAATTTAGTACATATCCCTTTCACAGTAAACAGAATGTTCAAAATGAATTAATAAAAACAATCGAGGCCACCGAAATACACCTAACATTTGAGCATGTGCACAGGTAATGGCCACTGATAGCGTCAACGATACTACAATATCCTGACCCAGTTCCCCGTTCTCTGCCCCTCCCCGTTTCGCATGTTTCTGTTTCCCCACTGAGTTCCCCGTGTAGTGAGCGGTGTACTAATTAACAGATAGCCACAAGCTGTTAAAGGTATATGCAGGACCGCCTCTGTAAACCAATTATCGACAGTAAGTTTAGTGGTATTGATATATATTGAGGAACTGATATTTAATTTTGTCTGAATATCTCCATGTGAACGATTTCACCTCTCCGTTCCCACCACACGATCAAAATATGTAAAAACTCCCGAAACAGTGAGCATTCAGGCATGGATATTACATGGTAAACATTTATTCATACACACAAGAGGCAAAACAAAGCGTAAAGATGGTGGGATAGGGGATTGATGGTGGGTGGTGTTGGTGGTGGAGATGGTGGTGGCACGTATACATGTATGTGGGGGAGGGGGGGGAGGCAGGGGTGCACGGCGAAGAAAATATCATCTATCCCAAAGGCTATACGAAGTATTTTGTAGTGAAGCTAACCGTATAACACTTGTATTATATCTATTTTCAAGAGATTTGCTAGCCAAATATTGCTAGCCAAATATTGGGGTGTAATTCTTATCCATTTTATTTTTATTGGTACCTTGGTATAGATAATATCTTCAGCTTGATAGTATGCGCTGGGAAGTTCTGAAGACATAGCTACAGCAATGTCGTACCTCATAAATTAAATTATATATATTGTCTTTCTTTCTATGTGATTGACATAGAACAGTATGCTGAGATTACATTGTCATTGGCAAACCCTCAAAATGTTGTGTGGTATCATCTTTGATGGGCATCAATATCTGTGATATATCGACATTCAGTCTGTACAAACTTTGGTGATTACCTAGTGTAAATCGTCGTTGGATTATTAGGAATATATAGATTTTATCCATTTGACTTCAATCACTGGCTTCTGGAGCTGTTATATTTCTAAAAAACATTTTTCTGAAGGTCTACAATATGAAGAAAAAAAAACATACTACCTAATATATCGAACTCAGAATTATGCGAAACGCACAACACGATCAGTAATTACATGCAGATTATGTGATCCAGCTAAGCATGTGGAAACTTTAGACAAATAGATCAATGGCTACCACTTGTACCATTTGTGCATATTCGTGTGTCGTTTATTTTGAAAAAAAAACAAAACAATACAAAATAACCTCAATCTAAGATGCTCGTCCAACCAAGTTCATATTGTGTATAATGTGTGTTCTGTACATCAGTTTTTTTTAGCCAGATTACACTATGAACAGTTAAACGAGTCGTTATGAAAGAATAAAATCAATCCAGGCCACCAGAATGCTTCTAACATTTGTGTACCAGTATTGAGCAACAGAAAGTGTCGGCGATATTACAATTTTCTGATTCAGCTCAGCTACCCCTCCCCGTTTCGCATGTACACTGTTTTCCCAGTGAGTTCCCCGTGAAGTGAGCGGTGTACTAATTAACGGACAGGTACAAGCTGTTGAACGTACACATCAAGTTGGTTACATGCGGGGCCTCTCCAGTAAACCAATTATCGACAGTTAGGCTAGTTTTATGGTATTGATAATATTGAGTATCTGATTATTAATCTATACTGAATATATATTTGTTATCATTTAGAAAGTGATCGTATAACAGTATTTTCGTTATTTTGGGATAACACTATCTTAGAATAGCACAAATTCTAGTGCTGAAAATTTGGTCGAGTCCCGTGCGGGATTCGAACCAGCGACCCCAGAGTCAGGCACCTAATCGCCAACACTTTCAAGACTACCGGTCTGCTACCTCCTATTTTTGTGGGAGGCCCGTTGGCCGAGTGGTTTAGATCGCCGACATACAGTGCTGGCGATTAGGTGCCTGACTCTGGGGTCGCTGGTTCGAATCCCGCACGGGACTCGACCAAATTTTCAGCACTAGAATTTGTGCTATTCTATGATAGTGTTATCCCAAAATAACGAAAATACTGTTATACTGAATATCTTCGTGTGAACATTTTCGACTCTACGTTCCCACCACACGTTAAAATATGTTAAAACTTCCGAAACAGTGATCATGCATGCATGGGTATTATATGGTAAACATTTGTTCATGTACATAGAGATGGCGGGATAGGGAAGTGGTGGTGATTGTACTGGTGATTGTGGTGGTGGTGTGTGTGTTTGAGTGTGGTGTGGGCAGAGGTGAATGGTGAAGACAACCGGGTGTGTGAGTGAGTGAATAAGATTTACCGTCGCTTTCAATACTATGTCAGCCATATCACGACGTTTTGTTCCCATTCCTTTTCACACCCGGAAACCACTCGGGTATGTCATCCAAAGAGTATATGAAGTATTTTGTAGTGAAAGTAGTGGTGTAACTAGTTTACTCTTATTTTTAAGATTTTTGCTAGCCGAGATGGTATTCTCTATAATTATATGCTCAGTTCCCAATAAAGCATGACGATTCCTAGAGGGGTGTAATTCCAATCCATTTTATTTTTCTTGGTTATAGACCATAAATTTAGCTATATAGACTTATAACTTGATAGTATGAGCTGGTAGATTCTGAAGACTTAGCTCAACAGTGTCGTACCTCATAAACTATTGTCTTTATTTCTATGTTGTTGACACGGACCATTATGCTGAGAATACATTGTTATGGACAAACCCTCGGACTATATGTTGTGTATCACCTTTGATAGGCATCAACATCTGTGATATATCGACATTCAGTCTGTACAAACTTTGGTGATTACCCTGTGTAAATCGTCGTCCGATTATTACGAATATATAGATTTTATCCATTTGGCTTCAAACCCTGGCTTCCGGAGCTGCTACATTTGTAAAGAATATTTTTTCTACAAGCCTGCAGCATAATGCGGCCACGTTTTTCGAAGTATTATAAACAGGGTCTCGCTTATATTTCGATTTTACGTGCAACTTATGAACAAAATCTGTGATTTTCAACAATTTCTGTAAATGGTGACCAATTATAATTCATTCATAAAAATAAGGAACAAACAATGAAACTTATATATCGCTTCTATTAAGTTTCTGTCCATATTAGAGATATATGTTCACAAAATTTACTCCATCAGACCGTTTATTAGTAGTTACTATCGATAAAAATCTTGATGTTTTATATTTTATTTAATTCCAACGTTATTACATCCACATTCAATCTTCATGTCTTTTGAGTATATTGTCTGTAATTCTGTATATTTACTCATATAACATGGTGATTTCTAATGGGGTGTAATTCCGGTCTATTCCAGTAGACAAAAGGAGAAAGGAAGAGTCCAGATTATGGCTACTTGAACTTGATGGCGTGCTGGTGAAATAACAAGAATTGAAGCTTCAGCTAGAACAAACGGTCAAACCTCTTGCACTATTTTCCTGCATACTTTATATGTTGTTGAAGTGGAACTGACTATCGAGGATACATGTTCATTGTTATGAGCAGACCCTCAAAACCCTTTTTTTCTCTTCTTTTTCGTATTTTGTGTGAGGTATATATGAGGCGCCGTTTGTGACAATATTGTCAACGACAAATATATAGAGTTAAAACCAAAATATAAAGTCGCCGTTTGTGACAATATTGTCAACGACAAATATATAGAGTTAAAACCAAAATATAAAGCCGCCGTTTGTGACAATATTGTCAACTACAAATATATAGAGTTAAAACCAAAATATAAAGTCGCCGTTTGTGAAAATATTGTCAAACACATATATAGTTAAAACCTTTGTAAATATATATATAAAACGAAATAAATAGGGCCTATATATAAAGTTTTTTTTTTTTATTTTTATAAATATTTTTTTAACCATAAATAACGATAGGAAGTTAAAACGTTAAATGTAACGTAAATATAAAGTACACGAACAAACTTAAATATAAAGTAGAAACAGGATATGCCCAAAGGAAGCTGCGCAATCGATGTGCGCGCGAGTGATACTGGTTAATCAAAACTGCAACTGGGTTCTGAAGCGAAACTATGACAGCGGTGAAAGCCACTCGCATGTCCCAGATGTGGCGAATCAAACAATAAGATCACGTACCTGAACATATTTCAGCTCACTGCCATAATGATTTAGTAAAGGCCTATTCCAATTTTCAACAATTACTGTTATCATTTACAATCGTACTTCAGAGTTATCACATCAATTAGATATAAATACATCTACTTATAAATCACCATAAGATATCCTAGCCTGCAGTGGATGGGTGACCGGGTGCTGTACTGACTGGGCTGATCAATGTCCAGAATAATAGGAACTGTGGATACTCTCGTGTTCTGGCACATGTAGGCACCGTCTTGATATGACTGAAACAATGTTGAAAACGACGTTAAATCCTACTCACTCACTCCTAGCCTGCAGCCAATATCACGGCCTGTTCTTTAGATGTTCAATCTACGATTCCGCCGGCCAAGTCGCTGGTTGCTATTTGCCGCATAAAAACATCAACCGAAGTTGAAATAAAACATGCGCAATAACGATGCATTAATTATGCGCAACACAAATATTAGGCAATTTGAAATCATACTGAATATGAGCATATTTCATTGATCAGAATATGATCATTCATAGCCTAGTTATAGGATTTGGAATTATATTGTCGTTTTGTATATTTTATCGTTTTTCGATAATTTCCGAATTTCCAAACAAGACAAAAATTTGCAGGGAACTTGGTATAAGTACAGCGGATGTGGAAACTAATGGGTCATGAGGAAACCGGTTGCACTATGCTGGTATCATCAAACGTACCGCTCTCACATTATGAAAGAACCATGGCGTATACTGTGGGAACCACCAGTGTGGATTGTACTGTTGCGTTCACCGTTCCTCGTTTTCATTATCGAGATCATTTATTATAGCATGATACGCTTACTTGATCTCAAACTTTTTAGGTTTTAAGTTAGTATAACGTAAGTAGAATAAAATAAACTGTTGATATTCGTAAGCGCTAGGTACTGGGTTCAATCCCTGGCCGGGTCATACCAAAGACTTGGAAAATGGAACTTGTTGCTTCCTCGCTTACGCTCAGTATTAAGAGGATAGAACAAGGACGGTGTCAGTATAATGTGACTGAGTGGGGTGTCATGTTTGCCTACGGAATGATATTTCGGTGGGACAGCAGTATAAAATGGCAGCATTAGATCTGCTCGGTTACAAGTAGTTAACCACACCCCTCCCACTCACCTCCCTTCCCTTCCCCGTCGTGATATAGCTGAAAAAATGTTGAAAGCGACGTTAAACCCTATTCACTCACTCGTCAGCGTATATAATAGGGTTAATACCGATGCCCGTCAAGAACCCCACGCGTATTGAAGATCAATTAGCGATTAGCACGCAGGGGTAAAACGGCTTCGACTGATTCCTTAGTTACTAGTAACAGCTTCGAGGCAGCGCAAAAGTGAAAAAAGGCCAATCTAGTATTCTTCATGAGCCATTAGTTTCCACATTCGCTGTACGTATACCAAGTACAAATTTTCGTCTTGTTTGGAAATGCGGAAATTATCGAAAAACGATAAAATATACAAAAACGACAATATAATTACAAATCCTATAACTAAGCTATGAATGGTCATATTCTGATCAATGAAATATGCTCATATTCAGTATGATTTCAAATTGCCTAATATTTGTGCTGCGCATAATTAATACATCGTTATTGCGCATGTTTTATTTCAACTTCTGTTGATGTTTTTATGCGGCAAATATAGCAATCAGCGACTTGGCCAGCGGAATCGTGGATTGAACATCAAAGGGACAGGCTATGATATTGGCTGCAGGCTAGGATATCTTATGTTGATTTATAAGTAGATGTACTTATATCTAATTGATGTGATAACTCTGAAGTACGATTGTAAATGACAACAGTAATTGTTGAAAATTGGAATAGGCCTCTACTAAATTATAATGGCAGTGAGCTGAAATATGTTCAGGTACGTGATCTTATTGTTTGATTCGCCACATCTGGGACATGCGAGTGGCTTTCACCGCTGTCATAGTTTCGCTTCAGAACCCAGTTGCAGTTTTGATTAACCAGTATCACTCGCGCGCACATCGATTGCGCAGCTTCCTTTGGGCATATCCTGTTTCTACTTTATATTTAAGTTTGTTCGTGTACTTTATATTTACGTTACATTTAACGTTTTAACTTCCTATCGTTATTTATGGTTAAAAAAATATTTATAAAAATAAAAAAAAAACAACTTTATATATAGGCCCTATTTATTTCGTTTTATATATATATTTACAAAGGTTTTAACTATATATGTGTTTGACAATATTTTCACAAACGGCGACTTTATATTTTGGTTTTAACTCTATATATTTGTAGTTGACAATATTGTCACAAACGGCGGCTTTATATTTTGGTTTTAACTCTATATATTTGTCGTTGACAATATTGTCACAAACGGCGACTTTATATTTTGGTTTTAACTCTATATATTTGTCGTTGACAATATTGTCACAAACGGCGCCTCATAGTATCCTGCCGCAAGCTCTAGTGTAAGGGCTGGTCTTGCCTAGGGAAGATGGTGGTGGCTGAGGTGGATCCGGCTCTCGTCAGATCACCAAAGTTCATCTTCATTTTATCAAGCGAATTTCTACGTTCCTACTTTGAACTGGTTCGAAGTGGGAACGTAGAAATTGGCTGGATAAAATGAAGATGCCAAAGTTAAGCGCCGTTAAGACTTGAATGGGTGATCGGGTGATGGGCTGTTCCCGATGTGTCTCGAACTCATAGCTCAACAAACTGGTTCCCACACTGCTTTCGAAAGCCAGCAGCCTAACAACTGGACTCCCGATGTGTCTCGAACTCATAGCTCAACAAACTGGTCCCCACACTGCTTCCGAAAGCCAGCAGCCTAACAACTGGACTACGACGGCGTCTGCCTCGATGCATTCATTACGTGCCCACATAACGTTACCGGTAGAATACACGCGCAGCATTTGCACAATTTTTAATTTTTATGAAATATCACACCTCAAACCAGAATGATATTTCCACCGATTGTAAAACTAAGCATTGTGATAATAATACACACAAATTGTTTTGGTTTGAGGTGTCAAATTTTATATATAAAGGGGAATCCCTCTCTAAAATGTCGAACGAGCAAATCCGACCGTTTTCAAACATGAATAAAACCAGTTTAGAGCAATCGATCATCACCATTTCGGATGATATGAAACTTCAGCATTTTGACAGTACATAACAATCACTTTCAACCGTTTCACTTTCAAATGAAAATCATTTTCACTACCATAACACCCGAAGGAGTTATTTTCGGGTAACCGTCACACATCCTTTCTAGGTGTTTGTTATTGGGTCAGTGTCTTTTCATGCCATTAGATGAATACCATTCTTTCTCTTTTTTTTTGCATTGCTGTCTAGGAAGCGTTACCTCTATTATTTCCCAATTACCTATATTTTAATGTATAAAAATACTTTATATATGTTAAAAGAGAATTCACATAAGTTATGATATTTTAACCGCCGAGGTGTAAATGTCAGTAAAACAACATCTATAGTCGTAAGGATCGCTCCACGAGAGCTGACCTAACTCTTGACCCTGAACGTCCCCGGGTTTATGTTACCTTTTTAAACAAGAAAAATTATCTATTGAGACAAAGTTTGCTTCAGTGTGTAGATTATTCCTGATAAATATATTCTAGGCTAATCCATTCCAGTATACGGTGGTCTGTGAGGGCTAATTGGCTTTATTCTGTTTCCAAGTTTACGTTTCTGAGCAATTGGCGAGAAAATACCGAAAATAGGGAAAGTGCATGCGGACACAGGGCAAAACATACAAGGACGTGGTTCTATTAGATCGGTAAATAACCTCAATGAGGTTGAATAATAGAAATGGGAAACATATACTCATAAATTAAATGTCTTGACTTGCAGGTCACATTTTGGTCCCCATATACCGGTATATTGAAATGTGAGCGATGCGCTTACTGTTCATTATCCCTAGTCAGGACTGGTCTAATCCGTGCCGTGACGGATATCTTATTAGCCATAACGATTACGAACCGGTTTATTCGGAAAAAAATTGTGACCTCATGACCTCTCCGAATATGCCTTAAACGGTAATGTGTTGTATATTTCATCCCCTCTGCTTGTTTTGAAATAACATGGTTCGTAACTGTCTTTGTTTTGACTTGACAGGCGCCCCCATGTGATTTCTCACTGTAAGAGTTTTACCTACAGTTTTTCTTCTCATGGACTCGGCCTTCGTCGAAATATATCAAGATCCCACGAAGGTTGCGCGTCCCCACAAAATGCCGTCCGTTCATTGGCTGTTATTTTAAACTGACAGTTTCAGTAATAACTGTACAGACCTAATCTGCTTTGATCGACCATAACTACAACACTATTTGAACACCATGAACTTTTATTGGTATTGTTGAGAAACCACGTTTTCTTAATTGTTTTTCTTCATTTTGAACATTAAATTTTATTATGTGTTTCCTTTTGTGACTGTAGTTATTTGATAGTGGTGTAGAGTGAAAACATAATTTAATGGATTATATCGGGGAGAGGGAGCAAAGGTGTGCTTTGGTATTAAATTGTACCTGTAGTTTGGTATTGATCAGTCCCGTGGATATCAACAGAAAAGTAAAATATATAAAATATCAAAGACTATATGTAAATAATGAGGTTAGACGGTCAAGTCATTTATTTTAATACATTTATTTCATTTCATGGTTATGTACAGTAATTGGCGAAACTTTCACCACAATTAATCAAACTATATATATAGGCAATATTTGGTCGCTAACTACATTGGTATATTTGTACGAGCAATCACACGCGTAACATTCCTTTTAACTCACTATCATTGAATCATTTTAGTGAAAACAGTTAATCCACCCTAACTGGTGATCAAGCGACGCTAGCTTAATTTCGCCTTATCTGCTCGACATCAGAGGCGACTGGAGCTCCGGTCCACCATAGGTAACTTTCACTTTCTCTACTTCGATTCGATTTCGACCATGCAGCATGGGCTATATATTTCTTTGACTGAAAATCGTTTCCTCTTTCTGAATGGAGTTCACTTGCAGCGGAACATTTGCGTACACTTCGCCATCCATAAGATGGCTTGCGAATCGTTTGTCTCCATTATCGCGGAGGGATATCTGGTACTTTACCGGATTCTGTTCGGCCTTCATCCGGCGGAGAACAGACTCGAGAAATCTGATAAATTACAGGTTTTTTATACCACTTCGGAAACAGATATTGCCTGGGCTTACAAAATATATAGGTATGAATGACTTTCGTCTCATCCAAGAGGTGTGGTAGATCTGTAATTTTGAACAAGTAGGATATCACATGACTCGAAAATGGCGGGTTACGTTGGGGTTACGTCGGTAGACTTTAGCTGATTGGCTGACGAAGACACGTGGTATTGATTTCTGGAAATTCCCTCTTGCAGTTGCCGAAAGTAGGCTGAGAATGGATACACACGATCCCAGGGTAAGTCTTACCGCGTATAGATGACCCAGATGGTTACAGGTTGGAGGTTCTTCGACAACTTTTCAGGGAAGTCGCCCTGAAGGTCGTGATCTCACGCGAGACCCGAATTCGAAACTGACATAGGGTGAATCGGCGGGTTGGAAGCCCCCAACATCCTCCCTGCAAAAGGGCCAACTGTGCATGGGTATCTCGAACCATCAACAATTAAAATTAAAACTTAAATGTAAAAGGAGGTGTTCGGTTTGACCGTATTTTTTCCTTAGTGTGTTGCGTTTATAAACCGAAAATATAATTTCCTCTCGTTCACTTGAAAAGTTATTAGCTCGAGAGAGAAAATACTGAATTTTCATATTCTCAATTTTCACCGAGAAGAGACTCGTCAAAAAAATATTACGAGTATTAGAAAATAAGCATTTGTTTGTTTTTGCAATTTTTGGCGATATTCTTGAAGGGAATTCCCTTCATATATAAAATATGACACCTTTAACCAAAACGAGCCCTACATACCGAAATGCGGTGCGTTTGATCCAAAATGATGCTGAAAAATTGTTTTGGTTAAAGGTGTCGTATTTTCATAATACTGAAATATGTCAAAATGCTTGTAATGCTCTGAAAGGGTGTCGTTCACCGCCATTCAGCACATGATTCATCAAGCCGATAATTGTAAACAGCTGCTTGGCCGAATGGTTACAGTGTCAGTAGTAGTCATAGAGTAAATGGCGCAACATTTCATCCGGATGTAGAGGTCATTTGGGGCGGAAACGAGGCGGGAGGAGAGGTCAAGTGCAGTATAGTTCCGGCAGAAGGACCAAAAGCTACCTCCAATCCAGGAGAGTTCCAATTGTTGGAGGGGATGTATTCAGGATGTATTCATCCGCGGTGATGCGGTCTGGCCGCGGTTTTGGCGGTGATTCGGTCTCGGGAAAAAGCTTCCGCGGGTTAAAAGTAGTCCCTAGATAAAATGGTCGGATGGGGTCGAGTGAGGTATCAAAGTGAAGCTTATGTGAAGGGGCATCTAATGGGCTGGGTGTGGGGTTGACATATCGGCCTTCTGCGCATGCGCGGTGGCCGAAGGGTATGAAAATAGCCGTTTTGGGATGTAGGGGAGTCCCTAATGGTCCAATGGGGTCGAGTGAGGTATCAAGGTGAAGCTTATGTGAAGGGGCATCTGATGGGCTGGGTGTGTGGTTGAACTATCGGCATTCTGCGCATGCGCGGTGGCCCAAGGTTATGGAAATAGACGTTTTGGAGCTAGGGGAGTTACTCATGGTCCAATGGGGTCGAGTGAGGTATCGATGTGAAGCATTCGTGAAGGGGCATCTGACTGCACTAGCGGCTCGTGCGTTGTCACCATTCTGCGCATGCGCGGTGGCCCAAAGGTATGGAAATAGACGTTTTGGAGCTAGGGGAGCTACTCATGGTCCGATGGGGTCGAGTGAGGTATCGATGTGAAGCATTCGTGAAGGGGCATCTGACTGCACTAGCGGCTCGGGCGTTGTCACCATTCTGCGCATGCGCATAGACGTTTTGGGATGTAGGGGAGCCCCTAATGGTGCAATGGGGTCGAGTGAGGTATCAAAGTGAAGCCTAGGTGAAGGGGCATCTGATGGGTTGGGTGTGCGGTAGGAATATCATTCTGCGCATGCGCAGATGCAATGCGGAGCTCTCGTCCAATCAGAAGCGAGTATTTCAAATCCGTCCCAGAGCTCTCGTCCAATCAGAAGCGAGTATTTTGACCCGGTGCATTATGGGACATATCCAAGATGGCGGCACGTATGTTCAAGATGGCAGCACATCCGGTGTCGAAAACTGGCCATTTTATCGGGATGTGGTCACCTAGTGTCGAAAACTGGACCCTGTATGGGTCCCGCTCTACGTGTTGGAGCTAGGGGAGCCACGAATGGTCCAATGGGGTCGAGTGAGGTATCAAAGTGAAGCCTAGGTGAAGGGACATCTGATGGGCTGGGTGTGGGGTTGAACTATCGGCACTCTGCGCATGCGCGGTGGCCAAAGGGTATGGAAATAGACGTGTTGGGGTGTAGGTGGGCCCCTAGTGGGTCGATGGGATCGAGTGAGGTATCCATGTGAAGCCTAGGTGAGGGAGTTACACTAGGGTGTCGTTTCCATTCTGCTGCGCAGGTCACGTGGGGGTTGTGACGTCACTTCCGGGTTTTTCACTAAAACTACCTCCAAACATAGAAGAGTTCCAAATGTTTCCCCTTACACGTCCGTATGTTCAACCGCCGGGGTGTTTCCCCGCCCCGCCCCGCCCCGGCCGCAGCGCGCGCGCGCGTCATCACCGGCAGTGCCCGCGCGCGCGCGTCAATGTAGGGAGAGGTTAAATCGACAACATAGAACTTATAGTCATCAACTTAATCTATACGTGTTGGACGAGTCTCTTCACTCACCGTATACACGCACCTCAATGAAATGCCCGCTCCAAACCTAGACCAAAAACACGTACTTGGTCTGTAGGCTGATTTCATTGGCTCTCTCTATTTTACTATAGTGTGCTTGCATTCTAACATTGATGGGTTACATTTTGGCCCCATCCTACACCACTGATTTCAGTTTGACTGAATCTCCACCTTTGGCATTGATGCATTATGAATAAAACACACAACACAGGGGTTTTTTGGTGAGATCTCATTTTTTTTATTCAGTGAACAACAACAACGTGAGAACAACCACGTGAAAACTGAAGCCCAGAACAAGGGGCTTGTACATTGAAAGAACTGAAACCCAGAACAAGGGGCTTGTACATTGAAAGAACTGAAGCCCAGAACAGGGGGGCTTGTAAACTTAAGCCCAGAACAGCGGGCGTATGTACATTGAAAGAATTCAAGCCCAGAACGGGACTTGTACATTGAAATGATGGGCGGCCCAGTCATAGACGAGTACATCGCGGTCCTCGGCCTTGGGGTACTCGTCAAACATCTGTACGATGGTAGATAAGGGTCTTCCCCGGCATCGATAGTACAGGTAAAACAAGCAATATTGTCCGCACACGCTACTGGTCAGGCTTTGCAACGTTTGACTGTTCCAACACCACGTCTCTGTGCCTTGATCCATGAAGTCTGTTAAATCGGAATGGAGGGGTGGCAGGCCGTACGGGTCAAAGTATTCGCCCTGCTGTTCTGTCAAGTACACGGCCACCCAATGTTCACCGGGTCGCTCCATCGGGTCCGTGTTGAGAACGTAAGCAGCAGGATACATACGGTCTAATGGGAACACATCTCGGGCGAACACCCCTTGAAACATCATACGTGTCTCTGGGTCATTCTCCAGCACGGTGGTTATCTGGTCTGTATCCATGTTAGGTGGAGAAGTCACACAGCACGTTGCGCGCCTTGTCAACTTGAATGATGTTGTCAAACTCGGCGTAGCAGATCACATTGACGGTGCTCCGGAGGGCTCGTTGAAAGTGGATTTCCAACCGTAAATTGCCTTGCTTGGCCAGGGCCAGCTGATGGTCGTTCTCTAAGGTGGGTGTCAGATCGAAACAGAACAACGTGTATCCGTTCCCGTAGTCCTCCCGACTGATGAAATTCCCTTCGTCCTGGTTGATTTGACCGGTGGCTGTAAACAGGCTCTGATAGGCTCGAATGAAATTCGCGCGCCCAAAGTTCGGGGTTAAGGCCGTGGCTGGCACCTGTTGTCCATCCACATGCAGGGCCACAAAATTGATGCCGAAATGTTTAAAGTCAAACGGATTCTCTGGGTAGGCTCCACTGAAACTGGTATCTTCCACACAGGCCAGGATCAATCGCTTGGGTAGTTCCCCCAGGAACAGGTTGTCTTTGTTGGCGCTCATATTTCCAGCAGACACAGAGAACACTTTGGTTTGTACACGTCGGATAGGGTACTGGGCTGGTTTTGTTTCCAAGGCTTTCATGTGTCCCACGGCTGGATTCGGTTTCACTTTTCGGACATACAACACTGCGTCTTCGATGACAATCTTATAGTCAGCTACATGCGCCTCTACGTTAGTGGCCATCAATGCGAAGGTCGGAGGCGCCGTATCAGTCGGATTTTGATGGGGATCTTGTTCAAGAGGTATCGGTCTTGCATGAACATGTCTGCGTGCAGTCGACCGATCATATCCACCGAGACGCCGTTCGCGGTCAAAGCCTTCCGTTTGCTATATCCCGTATTGTCGTTCTCTGCGCCCATGTGCTCGGCTTTGTCCTGGTAGAATAAAGCGGCTGTCAGTTGAGATTTTTTAGCCTCTCGCCCATGCGACAACAGCGTCTCGATGTAGGCTCGATAGGGGTACGTGTTGGTCGAGTCACTGATGAGTTTGTCGCTGAGAAATATATCCACCTGTTGAAACATCGAGTGCAGCCAGAGATTCGTGGGGCCCACCGTTGCTTGGTCGGCGATTCTGATGCCATCTCCATTGGTGATCTTGGCTTTCACATACAAGTAGGTATGGGCTAAATCCACATAGGTCGTATCCGCATTACTGATGGTGAACTCAATGGGCCCTGTTGCGTTGATGCTGGACAGCGGGAGATGCTCCACCCATAATCCTTGTTCGGCACTGGTCTGTGTGGGCGGGACGGTCCACAAATCAAATTCACTATTGGTGGAGGGGCAGGACTCGGCGTGGATCAAGGACATGTTTAAGAAAAGATATCCCGGGTCTTCTTCGATGTGCGTCGTCGCTGGGTCGGTCGTCGACTGGTGCGTGGTCTCGATGGGGCAGCTCTTTTATTCCCTACGGTGCGTCGTGCTTTGGCCACCAAGACGCCTCCCGCTTCATTGGCCCGCCGTTTCAAGGCTTCTTTGGGTGCCGTACCCCCCAAGACATCACCGGCCACTTCCAGTCCACTGCGTACCGCTTGTTTGCCGATTGCTTTCACCCCACGCGTCACCAAGGGCAGGAACGTTTTGACGATGCTCCCGAGTATGTTCCCCAGTCCATTACAACACATATAAGGGAAGTGGGAAGAGGTGCCGACATACTGACTGCGTCACATGACTTCACAGAATAGTCTTCTGGTTAACCTATTCTAAAGCACATACCAAGAATCTAACGATTCGTGATATGTGTTGTATCTCAGGTACGCTTTTATTGTACCTGTTCATGTGGCAACTTGGATGATATGACCACACGGCCCCTAGCACCGGCATAAGCGGTATTAGATACAAATCTAGAGAGCTATGATAGAAATGCTCTGACAACTCGTATACTGGTAATTGGTGAGCTGTTTCGCTGTGACAACTCGTACATTGCAGATTGGTGAGCTGTATCGTCGTCAGATGTAAATGACGGCATTTAACACAAAAGACTAGTCTGTAATGCCCGATGTCGACCCAGCATCAACTTCCCACAAGTGCCAACATATATCCAATGTCCACGTTGCATGCGTGCACCACTAAACACCGGAAAGCCACCCCCGGCCTGTTGGGCATAATAGTCCATATAGCTGCGTGCATCGCACTCGTAAGGCACCTTCATTATGCAAAGTGGGGAGCACGTGCTTGTCGAAAATGAAGTGTCAGCACCACTTTCCCGCGTTGGAATGCCACCGGTCGCCCCGTGTCATCTCTTATATCCACCGTGATCGTGTTGATGTGGGTTTGTCGTACAGGCAGGTAGAGCATGTGGGTGAAACTGTGGGTGACTTGATCGCCATACTTATTTTTAATGGGGACCACCCGTAACAGAGGTGTGTTGATATCGCCCACGATGTGGTTGTCCACCACGTCCGAGTAGACGTAGAGTCCGTACATACCCGACTTCAAATCCATCGGGATCTCGCCATGGTGTTCGGTGGGACCAGCGAACGTCTGTAGATCGAAACCCAGCATTTGCTGTAGGATAGGACTCAGTACGACACTCGCGTTGGCGGTGAGGATAAGCTGTGTGCCTTGTCGTTGTGTGCGTTGTAATCGAAGTCCACGTGATTCTTGAAGGGATAGGCTTGGATGGGTTTTGAACTATTCGTGACCTGCCGTAGAGCCTTATAATGCAACAGGCTTGACAGCCCACCGATGAACTCCTTGGGAGTATCGTATTGGCCTTCGGGGAGGGTGAGTCGGGTGTCTTTTCCTTCGTAGGTCACCTCGTACCACACTTCATTGACTCGCACGTTGTACCACGAGTAAGGGTACTGAATATCCACCAGTCCACATTCCCACCGGCCAGGTAAATGCAACGGTTGTGGTAATTGAGTCACATACTTGGCCACGGTGTTGTCAGGAAACACATCCAGCGAACTGTTACTGGGTAGGGTGAGGTAAAACATGGCGACTGAGCTGTCCTGCTGCTGCTGTCGGTTTTAATAGGTGTTCCAGGCCTTGGGCGGTTGTGTCCGGCGTCGTGTTCGTCGCGTTGACTTGCTACGTGTCACGGCTCTGGAGATGTGGGGTGTCCTGATCGAGGGTGGTTTTTTAAAGATCTGAAAAGAAGGTGCCCGTTGTGGTGGTGTTGGAGTTTTGGGGGGTGACTCCGGTTCCCATTCGGATTCCCAAGTTTGTGGAATCTGTCGTGGTGCACGACTCGGCGATTGCTGGGTTTGCTGCATAAAGGCCCAGCGGTGGGGGTTCCCCACCAATTCCTGTGGTACATGCATGTCTTTCAAGCCTTGAGTGAAGACCTCCCATCCTCGAGGATCCGTGTGCGATCTGCGTTTACGCATCAAGTCATTCACTAAATCCGTCATGTGGGTGCCGGGGACCACCTGATTCTGTACCAGGAGTTCGCCTTTATCATTCCAAGTCATGTTAGGATTCTGTTTCATCCGTTGTAATACCAGGGCAGCTTGTTTCTTGAACGAGGCAGGTACACTCTTCAGCACTTCGTCTTCCACCCACTGTGGGGCTGTGGGTGCTACCCCTGGTAATGGTGGCTGTTGGAGCGGTGCTGAGGTCGGCGGTGTGTCACGTGGTGGTGGTGGTGGTGGTGGGGTAGAGAGGGTTTTGTATTGGTCCATGAACGTCCTGTACCGTTGAAGCGTCTCATTGTACCGTTGTACTTTCTCACTGTCGCTTAACCCCGGTCTCTGTAAGATCTGTTGCATCTCTCCATCCAGGGTGTTTATGGTCTTCACCGTAGGTGGGACAGGGTAGGGCGATTGGAGGTTTTGAAGGAAACGTGGTTCGACGAGGACCATTTTTTTCGTGTGGTTCATTGTCGGCCGAAGAGTCCACCCAGTACTGGACCCAACACAGAAGCGGCCAACGGTGCTAAGATGGCCCCGAGAAAGCCGCCTTTCTGTAACACCTTTTTCTTTTGTGTTTGAGGGACCCGCTTCTGGACTAAGGTTCGGAGACCTGTCTTATGCTTGGCCAACTTGGTCTTCTGGGCCGGAGTCAGTGGTACGTTGCCTTTTAACAGGTTGTACCCGATCTCGCACAGACAGCGTACAAGGTCAGTGTCCGCACCGCGTACAATGGTTCGGACTAACTCGGGTGGAGCCGTCTTCAATACACGGAGCGTGGGAGCGTGCTTCCGTACTCGCGCAGACATCCTGTACAACTAATGCTAGAACCCACAACTCTGCTCTTTTTATCTACCACAGACACAAAGTCAACCCTGCTGTGGTATTCATTCTTTTTATTATTCCCCATCATCAAAACACACAGACCCCAGCTGGGGGAGCCATTGTGGATGTGTTTACATTATTTTTGCATGTACACGTGGTGGGTCTCTCCGGGAAAAATGCCGGTCCGTAGTCGAAGGTGCTCGGGGGTGGCTTGCTTGAGGTCGAAGAGCATATACCCGTGCTGAGAGGTTGTGGCATCTTTAAAGGCTTCTAACGCAAAGGGTGTGCGGCCGGGATACATCTGTCTCGCCAGGTGCAGCAGTTGAGTGGTATCTCTAGGGTTTTTGAAGACCACCAGGTAGTGGGCATTTAAGCTGATGTTCCGATGTTCTTTGTTTTTACTGAACAGATTCTGCGCAATGTAGATGATGCTGAGCCGTCGATGATGGCTGCCTTTGGTAAAGAGTTGGGTCACCCGCGCATCCGTCTCCGCCATGAGATCATCCAGAACCACCAAGGTGTCGCGTTCCAAATCGGCCAAGTTGGGTAGGCCTTCCACGAACGTGATATGGGGCATTGCTGCATACGCTTCCTGCCATTCTCCGTAACACCACACGACTCGAGCAATGGGTGGGGTGATCATGCTGTCGGCGTGTTTGAAGGACCTTCCTGACGAAGTGCGTTTTGCCCGAACCCGTCGGTCCTGCGATGACGCAAGTGAAGGGATGCTGCCAACGGGGGTCCATGGTTCGAGGTGTATCCGTTGTCGTGGTAACCCGCTCTTGTAAATTTCGTACGAGTGAACTGGAGTGATGGTGGGTACAACGTCGGTCGTCGTTGTCTGTACACTGTCAAGGATGGTGCTGGGAGTGGGTACAACGTGGGTCGTGGTTGTCGGTTCACTGTGAGGGATGAAATCCGGTGGGTCTTCAGACGTAGTGGGCGTACTTGGTGTAGGTGTGGAGCTCGACGTGGCTTGTACACGGGGTGTGGTGGTGACTGGGCTCGATACGACTGGTAGTCTCTGTAGACCGGTTTCGCTGGTGGCTGGTGTTCTCAGTTGGTTAAGTAACGTACTGACATAGGCTACGTCGTAAAACACACCTCCGTACAACACACTCAGCAGGGTTAGCACTAGCACCACAAAGCCCACTTGCGCTTTGCGCGTTTTGGGAGACGCTGTGTTCAGAGACAGCTGCTGTTGGCCCATAGCACTGTGGTCGGACGTGGAATGAAGGAGGACGGCAGTGGTGTCTGGCTTTATAGTCGTTTCACCTGGTTGGCCGCGACCCAGGAATTGAAAGAACTGGGCCAGCCTTGCCATTTGACGAAATGAAACAGTTTGCCACGTCGACGTTCCGTTTTCAAAATCTGCTCCACCGTGTAGTAGTCTTGCTGTGTTTTTACGACAGGCTGTAATTCCGTCTCGTAAAACGTCCCTAGCAACGGTTCCCCTTGAAGATCTTCCAGTTCATAGACTCGCTGCTGTCGGGGTAGGCGCCGTTTAATCAGGAAGTGCTCATCGCTCCAGTTGGGCAAGTAACTTTTCTCGAACTTGCCCTTGACTTTACTGATCCGTACAGGGTCCCCGACCTTGTACACCGCCTTCGTCGTTCGCTGCGATGGCCTGGGGTACAAGACACGCCGGACTTGGGCTTCATTGCGTTGGGTGACGGTAATGGGGGCTCTCTCTATACTCCGATGATAGGCTCGATTGTAACCCCTCACAAGTTTCGGGAGAACATCGATGTACCGCCTTGTATTCTTATAGGTGAAATATTTATACATGCGGCCTTTGAATGTCCTGTTGAACCTTTCCACCACGGAAGCCTTGGTCTCGTTGTACGTATGGAAGAAAAACACCTCTGGGCTTTCAGAAACTGTTGGAACGATCTGTTGAGGAATTCCGTGCCTTCGTCGGTTTGCAAATACAAAGGTTTGCGCCCGGTCTTAAAGATGTCTTTGAACGCCGCTATGAGATTCACCCCCGTTTTCGTCCGGATGGGTACCACCCACGCATACTTGGATAGGATATCGATGCACGTCAAGATATATCGATTCCCATCGTTGTGTTTGGCAAAGGCGCTCATATCGACCAAATCCGCTTGCCACTGGGCATCTATTCCTCCCACGATGACCCGGTTCCGTAGAAAATGGCGACGGACAGATCGATGTAAGGTATAGGTGTCTTGTTTTCTTAACTAATCTCGGACTTGGGCACGTTGTATCCCCTGGGGTTTGGCCGCTCGATAGAGAGCCGACAATGCACTATAGGCCGCCGGACTGTCGGGACTGTAGTATAAGTTATCCAACACCTTCTCCCAGCGCTTCATGGTGACAAAATGATGATGGACCCTGGCTCTATCGTTTATTTATAACGGGTGTATCTTGGGCCGGAGTTTCTTTCTGATTTTCTTCGTGGGCTTCCACAGTGTCCATGGTAAATGACCGCTTGATAAGCACTTCATCCACATCTACCACGGCATCTTCCAATGCAGACCATAGATCAGGGTGAAGGGTAAAATGCACTGTACCTCCATCTAGCCGAGCCAATTGAGCAAAGAAAGGGCCGCGTCGGATGTACACATCGTGACACAAGTGGATGAGATCGCCGTCCAGTTCACCAGACAACACCCGTTTGAATTTGGTCCAGCCCTCTCGGGACAGACGAATGTGAGCCGGGCACGGTTGTGTAGGGCCCGCATCACAGATGTCTTCCACCTCCTCCATGATATCGACCTTATCCGCATACACGTGCAGGAAAACCTCGGGGGTCAAGCTGAGATACGCCAGTATTATATGCTCCGCCATGGTCAGTACGTGAATGGTACCAGAGTTGACTGTCTCTCGTATTTATAGGGAGAACCCCGTGAGATCAAAGGATCAGGTGGTCATATCACTGGGCTGACTGAGTCTAGCCGGGTAATCAATAGCATCGTCGTCGTCGGGTTCATGGCTAGACAGTTGTTCATTGGGTTCTGCCGCCGATTCTCTCAGGGCACGAGCCCACTCGAACTCGTCTGATGACCGCTCGTCCGGTGTAAACAGCTGGTCCACGATAGGCATCACTTTCTCGAAGGCTGTCCACAGATCGGGGTCTAGGGTGAAGCTTCGCGTAAGATCTTGGTAGCGGCCCAGGCGTGGGAAGAAGGGTTCACGGTATACGTAGATGGCATTGTCTATGTGGATGACGTGTCCATCGAGCTCGCCGCTCAACACCCGTTTAAATTTGGTCCAGCCGTCACGAGGTAGCGTCACCGTATTCGATAAGGTCTCAGCGGGCGCCCAGCAAATATCTCCACGGTCTTCCACCAGGGCGACTTTATCTTCATAGACGTGTAACCCCACCCGGGGTGTAAGGGGCAGAATGGCTCGTAGGACGGGTGACATGCTTGCTCCAATGTCGAACGGTGAATGACACACACTCTGTCTGTCTCTCGTATTTATGGGTAGGTCTCTGGGTGACATGGTTGACCCAATGACTAAGGGTAAATGACACACACTCTGTCTGACCCTCGTATTTATAGTCCCACTGTCAATACCACAGCACCAGGGTAAATAGGGCACAGACTAGTGTGAGGCCAACCAGTCGTCGCTGGTTCCGACGTGAGCGATCGTGGTCCATAGCCCGAGCATCAAGGATGGCTGTCATAGTCCAGTAGTGGTGAGTGATGGCACACCTCTCCATCGAGTGCACTGTGTGGAGGACCGCTTCTGTGAACTCGTTCAGGATCTGGCGTCGTACCTCGTTGTCGTCGCCATCTGCAAACATGGACCGGACCACTGCTCGGTAACCCATGAATGAATTCACCACGGTGGCATGCTGTAAAATGCGAGTCGCATAGGGCTGGATCTCCGCCATGGCTCTGCAACCGTAGAAATGAAGGTGTAGGATACAGAGGGATGTGTTTTATAGACCAGGTCACACATGCGCGCCTAGCCGTCGGGTGTAGTCCGTGATACGTACTAAGCGGCCATGTTGTACCAAGCTGTGGTGTACAAGATGGCGGCGTGGCGGCCATGTTGTACAAGATGGTGGTGTACAAAATGGCGGCTTGGCGGCCATGTTGTACAAGATGGTGGCGTACAAGATGGCGGCTTGGCGGCCATGTTGTACAAGATGGTGGTGTACAAGATGGCGGCTTGGCGGCCATGTTGTACAAGATGGTGGTGTACAACATGGCAGGCTTGGCGGCCATGTGTTGTGCAAAAGATGGTGGTGTACAACATGGCGGTAAGTCACAGGTTTTTGCATGTTTCAGCAAGATCTTTTATGGATTGAATGGTCCATTCTTCGCCCCATGAGCTTCCTGGACTTACCTGACCTGCCTGCCTCACCTGCCTGCCTGCCTGCCTGACCAGCCTGCCTGCCTGCTTGCCTGCCTGCCTGCCTGCCTCACCTCTAGCCAGCCAGCCAGCCAGCCTGCTTGCCTGCTTGTATGAGCTGTGGAGAACCTTTTCATTTTTTTCATTTTACCAGTGCAATTTCACCAGCCTATTACACCGTTTTTGACCAGCCTGAGTGCACAGTCATGCAGTCATCCCAGCTAGTTACGCTTCAAAAGTATCGTGTTCGCCTCATTGATGAGATGCAGCATGTGGCCGAATTATGTGATCTGCTTATGGAGGAAAACATACTCCTGAAACAGGGTGTCGAAGATATCATGGCGGAGAACACCACTTCACGACAAAACAGAGCTCTCATCGACGGTCTACTGCGCCGTGGCCCCTATGCATTTCTAGCCTTCGTGGAGGCGCTGAAGAAGACGCGAAATGAAGAACTAGCAGATCTACTTCAAGCCCACGATGTACAAGATGATGATATCTTATCAGTCGTACACCAGTACACCAGTCTCGATCCTCGACTTGGGGTAGAGTGTGCTAAAAATAGATCACCAGCTAGCGTGCTACAAAAGGGAAGCGGCCTTGCCGTTTCATCAGACACTCTGTCAACCACCAAGATGTTCACTTGCACAACTTGCTAGAAGCAGTTTACTCGCCCAGAAGATTTGCGACGACACGATTCCTCCATCCACAACGGTACACTATATACTTGTATAACCTGCGCACAGTCATTTAATCGGGAGGATCATTTACTGCGCCACGAACGCTCACTCCACGAGGGCGCGAAGGAACAATGTAATGAATGTGGTCAACTCTTCAAACGACGCAGTCAGTTAAGACGGCATCAGCGGTCGATTCATGCCCCGGTACCATGGCATGAGCGACAACTTCCTACTGAAGAGGAGCCGCGGAAGGTCAGACCCAGTGAAGATAAGCCCGGGGACACGAACGCCACTGGTGATGCGATCACGGAGAGCCCGCCTATACCCACAGTTCAGAAGAGACTAGATATCCAGCCAGTCCCTAGCATTGCTGTTGCCAGTCATACGCCTGACGACATCGGACATTTTCTGGAAGATGCAGTGGATATTCCTAGCGATCTGTTACAGGACGCCCATCCAGTGAATGACATCGATCGGCGCCAATGGCCCATGATACGGCACATTTTCCACCGTGATCGCCCCATTCCAGATATCTACAATTTCCCACTGACCGACCGCACCCGTCTACGCAGCTACGTGAAAGCCATCTTCAAAGATCAAACTACGGCCTTCAAATTGAATGTCGCTTTCGGGTACATCTTACGTCACAAAAAGACGGGCCAGTTACGGTATTATTATCCCGGCAATAATATCTATGTGTCTGACCAGCCGTTCACCATCATTAACCGGAGTTCACTAGAGACGATGCTGGAGATACTGGACACCGTGGATGCCTTGAGATGGGCACATCGTCAACGCCCCAACATACAATGGGTGGTAGAGAGGGTAACCAATGTCACGTTTTTCCTTACCAAGCTGACCGACCACCCCCATCGGTTGAATGCGTCACCCGCGCACTGATGAATACCATAACATGCCGCACATACTCTATATGTCTACATGCTGATCGTTGACTTGAGCTCAGTAAACATTAAATGTGACGGTGCGTTGAATAATAAAACATGATGTTTGATATTTCAATTTTGTTTTGCTGTGAACATACTAAACATACCCAGGGCGGCTCCCCCAGCCTGAGTATGGTGTAACATTGGGGATAATAAACTGTATAAACCTTGCTGAACTTGTTGTTATTCATGACAACCGCTTTCCGCTATACTTGGATGAAATATATACCCCGATGTGATATAGTGCCCTTGCACACTTCCGGATAACCCGCGCGCGCGCGCGCACTCGGCCGGAGTAACTTGCGCGCACGCGCTGCGGCCGGGCCGGGGAAAAACCCCGGAGGTTGAACATCCGGACGTCTAAGTAAAAATTGGAACTCTTCTATGTTTGGAGGTAGTTTTAGTGAAACCCGGAAGTGACGTCACAACCCACCCAACCACAACCATTGACCCATAGTAGTGGTGGGTTAAAACACACCACCACGCATCCCCCAACATGCCTGCTTTCTATACTACGGCCAGACTACGCATGCGCAGACCCTTGCACACAGACGAACCCTGAGTCCAATCGGATGCTGCTTCACAAAAGCTTCAACATAAGACCTCATACGACTCCATCGGACCCATAGTGACCCCTGTCGGTGCCAAAATGTCTTTCCATACACTTTCTCTACTGCGCATGCGCAGCATGACGTCAGTTCCACGTTACACTCACCCCGTCGGATACTCCCTCACGACTGCTTCACATGGATACCTCACTCGACCCAATCGGCCCACCAGGGACCCACCTAGACCCCAAAACGTCTATTTCCACACACTTTTCCCACAATTCCCTGTCTGCGCATGCGCAGACTATTGACAACGAACGACACACTAGGCGGATGCCTCCTCACATAGGCTTCACATTGATACCTCATACCACACCATAGGATCATTAGGGGCTCCCCTGGATCCTAAAACGTCTATTTCCACACCCTTTTCCCACAGTTCCCTGTCTGCGCATGCGTAAAATGTTGACAACGGCCGAGCCACTAGTCCAGTCAGATGCCTCCTCACATAGGCTTCACATTGATACCTCATACAACTCCATTGGATCATTAGGGGCTCCCCTAGATCCCAAAACGTCTATTTCCATACCCTTTGGCCACCGCGCATGCGCAGAATGCCGATATTTCAATCCCACACCCAGCCCATCAGATGCCCCTTCACAAATGCTTCACATTGATACCTCACTCGATCCAATCGGTCCACTAGCGGTCCCTACAGATTGCCGAACACTTCCACGAAAACCCACGGTTTTGGGACTACTTTCGGTCCGCGGAGGCAAACCGCATCACCGCCAGACCGCATCACCGCGGAGAAATACATGCCCCCAAGGTCACGCCCCATTCACCCAGACCGGAAGTGACGTCATACCTGCGCACAAAACTCCTGCGCACACCGCCCCAATTTCTTTTCTCGCGCATGCGCAGTGAGGCGCTATTAACTCAATTCCCGTTATACCTACTACTGGCATTATTCTTTGTTTGATTTAAGCCTGTTTTGCAGCATTAGTCGAAATTATCAATTTATTAGAGAAATGATCTATGAGAGAGAGGGAAGAGAGAGAGAGAGAGACAGAATTCGCGTTCAGCAATATTTCAGCTACATAGCGACGATCAAACACATTCTAAGTATTCCAACAAAAACAAAGTAATAACCCGGCAATCCAGAAGTAATCAACACATCAAAAACATGTACATACATTAAAATTTATACAAAAAGACCGATTTCTTTTAAATAACCTAAAATACAATCTTCTTTTACCCGACTAAAAATATCTTTTAATGGGGCTGCTCGATAAAAAGAATCTCTCACAATCTCAAAATCTATAGTCGATCAGAATATGTTTCACTGCGAGATCTTCGTGGCATGAAATTCAAGTAAATTTTCGCGAGTTAATCGTGATCTACATCGCCTGATCATGGCTTGATCGAAACGTTTCCGACTGCTCAGATGAGTGTAGCCTACAGTTTTTTTGAACTCTTGAAGTTAGATGTCGAAGAACATCTCCAAGATTTCCGTCGTTCACAACAACCACAGTACTACTCTTCCAAAGCTCTATAAGTGATCTCCCAAAAGTATTGACTTGTTTTGTGTTTGTGCAGTACTCAGGAAAGTATACAGGCCTATTATTACAAAGCATCTCGGGTGCAAGAGAGTGTTAATAGTTTGTATGTCACTGGTGCTGTCGTCAAGAATACCTGTTCTGGAATTAAAATCCTTAGCAATTATGACATCTCCTTTGGTACTGATGGAGGATATCTTTCTCTAATGTTACAAAGGAATCATATTTATACATGTATTTAGGCCAGACAATCCATGTTGGTAGAGGAATATAAGTTATGCGAAGAAAAAAATATCACTTGTACTATTTAAAATTTCCATTTGTAGTTTTACCAACATGACATCACCAAAATGAGTTATTTGTATCTTCAGTCCTTCAGCATATATTGTTTTAAGGATACAGAGCCCTCCTGCAGACAATTTTACACACCCTCTTGAATCCCTCTTTTTGTCCCCCGCCGCAACGCGGCCGGGGACTTTAAAATGGTTCTTGCTTCTATGTGTCCGTGCATGCACGGACATGTCCGTGCAAATACTTCGTAAGCAATAACTTCTAAATGCTTTGTCGGATTCCTCCGAAATTTGGCATCTGCATTCTTTGCGACAAGACGTCTCTTGGTATTACGTTTCAGCAAGATCCGCCTGTAGGTGGCGCCACTGGGGTCTTGCTTCTATGTGTCCGTGCAATGTCCGTGCAAATACTTCGTAAGCAATAACTTCTAAATGCTTTGTCGGATTCCTCCGAAATTTGGCATCTGCATTCTTTGCGACAAGACGTCTCTTGGTATTACGTTTCACCAAGATCCGCCTGTAGGTGGCGCCACTGGGTCTTGTTCCAATCTTTAGTGCATGTCAGTGCATGTCCGTGCAAATACTTCGTAAGCGATAACTCCTAAATGCTTTGTCGGATTCCTCCGAAATTTGGCATCTGCATTCTTTGCGACAAGACGTCTGTTGGTATTACGTTTCAGCAAGATCCGCCTGTAGGTGGCGCCACTGGGTCTTGTTCCAATATTTAGTGCATGTCCGTGCAAATACTGCGTAAGCGATAACTCCTAAATGCTTTGTCGGATTCCTCCGAAATTTGGCATCTGCATTCTTTGCGACAAGACGTCGCTGGTATTACGTTTCAGCAAGATCGGCCTGTAGGTGGCGCCACTGGGTCTTGTTCCAATCTTTAATGCATGTCCGTTCATGAGGTGGCGCCACTAGAGTTCATTCCATTATTCCATGCTGCAAGTGATAACATAGAAACACTTGGTCGAATTTCTTTGAAATATCCTACATATGTACCTTTCTGGGTAACATGAGAAACGTTGCGGCTCATCGGATTCTTCTCAAATTTGGCATGCATTTACCATGCCAGGAGCTGTTGCTTGAGATTGCCTTTCGCTCACTTGCACTCACAGGTGGCGCCACCTGGTGGCAACATCACAAATTCGTATCCGGGCAATAACTTGAGAAGTGACCATCGGATTCTTCTCAAATTTTGCATGAATGTACCGTGACATAAGATGTCGCTTGATAATGCATTTCACTGACTTGCGCCTAGAGGTGGCGTCACCCGGTGTCAAAATCTAAATTTGGTTTCTGGGCAATAACTTGAGGACCCTCATCGGATTCTTCTCAAATTTGGTATGCAGATGTCCCCACGATACCATGTTCCTTGGGATTGTATTTTTCCCGCTTCTGCCTACAGGTGGCGTCTCCTGGTGGAAAAATTTGTTTCCGGGCAATAATTTGGCAACTGCTCATCAGATTATTCTCAAATTTTGTATTCATATGTGACCCGCCCCAAATAACATGAACACCGGTGGGCATCTAGTACCGGCAATAACTTGAGGACTCCTCTTCAGAGTCTCAAAGTTCATATGCCGATACCATGACATGAGATGTCATTTGGGATTGTGTTTTGCCTGCTTGCACCTACAGGTGGTGACTCCTTGTGGCAAAGTCTAAATTTGGTTTCTGGGCAATAGGTTGAGGATGCCTTCATATTCTTGTCAAAGGATATGGCACGCTATTGCGGCCTTTTGGCCCCCTTTTCAACTTTTACCAGTCCACCCACTAAAAATCACGTGACTTCAGTGAGATTGGGTGGACTGACAAATATCTTACAAGCGCTGCCGTATTAGTAAGGCCACACTATTTTCAGTCAGCGTTTCACATTGGTCGGACGAGAAAAAGTGAAACTTCATTAATCTTAAAAAGAATTGACTCGTCGATGGCAGATCGTTACATGTTGAGTGTTGATATTTGCACCAGCTATGAATAATCACATCACGAATATAAATGAAAACACAATATACATTGTTTGTTTTTTTCAATAATTATTATTTTGCGATATGATACAATTATAACAGGCAATTGTTTTTTTTTTTCAATAATTATTATTTTGCGATATATACAATTATAACAGGCAACACCGATATTTATTTATGAAGCATCACAAGATCTGCTTATATTCGGCATCACATTCGTTATATCAAATCACATCAGCAGTGTTCATGAGATCAATATATGGAGGGAATGAAATATAAACATACCTCCACCGTCCATCACAGCATTTCGAAAACTACGCTACAATGTTTTACAACAATGTTCCTATCATGTTGTCTCAAACGGTACCATCTGTACTCAGGTCAGGGATTCGCAGAACGTTTTTACATGAGGGATTCACCTTTGTAACTTCGGTAAAATTACGTACATGTGTTACTCACTGTCCGATTCTGTAAACAGGTCATCTTCTGTAACATCAGCTGCATCTTTTACTGTTGGTGTCAGTCTGTCACCTCTAGGCTGGTACATGTTGTGGCGCGCATAACCCAAATACCAGATGACAGAGGCTATGTGCGCACAGCAACCAACAGTGCGAGCTCCAACCTTACATTCACAGTACCATCCAGTGACCCCCGTTGAATATTCCACCCAAAGGTTGTACTGTTTTGCTGATGTGTGTCGTGACTGAATTCAAGCGTGTATCAGATCATCAGCAGCTTCGTTGACGAGAATGAGGAAGGCGCCATCGCTGATATGTTGATCAACATAGTTGGGTGCTTGTTTCAGTTGATACACGCCGAAGGTTAAAGAGCGAAGATCATCTTCGGACAACTGTGGGAAATCTGGGACAGTCTCCTTGGCTTCGAGCGGGGTCCATTTCCTTGATCGCCTCTGCAACATTTTTTCACCCTGAATCCGTTTTTGGACCTGATTACCTTTTTGGATGCTCTTTTGAGCATTTGGCGGGCGATGTCGGAGTCTTCCTTCTGGGAAGTCTTCAATGCGGGCCGATATTTGTTGCAGATGGCCGCAATGATGGAGATGCTCTTACGTACATTTGGGATTTCTACGTTGGGAATCACTCGATCCAAATACCTCCATTTCTTCAACCGTCCATTGACGGATTCCACGGCCCATCGTACCTTCGTAACCAGCCTGGACTTGTTTGCTGATTCCGTCTTGAACTGTTTATCCAACTTAGGCAGGAATTCGGCCGATTCCGTGTGAAAACCACAGTCCTGGAGGAAAGGAAGAGAATCCCGGAAACCCCTATCCAAAATGAGAATATCGTCTTCACTTATCCAGTCCATCATGTTGTCTGTGTTCGAACGCATCATGTGAACGGTGATGTTTGCGTCGTTGTTCTTTCCGTCTGCCATGTAAGGACCAATCACCGCGATTATGTAACCGTCGGTAGCTGTGATGACCATACACTTGATCAAAGGCCTCTGCTTCTGCATGCTGAAACATCTGCGCTGAAATTGATATTGGTGACTTTTCTGTATATACACGTAGGTGCCATCAAGAATAAGGATCACAGATTCTGACAGATAATTACTAAAAAGCGTGGTGGCAAAGTCTGTTGTGTGGTTATCTGTTATCTGTTCTCTCGTGACATGACCAAATCCGAGATTTTGTGGGGCAATGCCCGCCTTGCAGACTGTATAATTCTGCTGACCTGGGTCCTCTTCTCAAATCCACACAGAGTAACCAGGATTCTGCAATGGAAGACAAAGGGAACTTTAGCTGATACTTCTACATGCGATTCCGTCATATTGTTTAATATTTTGCCACTTTCTCTCATTTTAGGACACCACCAATCTCAGTAAACTCAGATATAATATCACGGAATATCTTAATTCATCCCTATATAATTCCCGTGCGAATTTCAAACTACATTTGTTAGCCAATAAACTGGCTAGCTTGGTGAAATATAGACCAATATAGTAAAAATTATCGGGAAACTTTATCCAAATATGTTATCATTTCCGGGCAGTGTGCGTCGTAAAAGTAAACATCAAAGAGTTCATATCCGCCGAAAATCTGGCTTTGTTGGGCGATAGTAATTATCAATAGATCGTGCCGTGCCGAGGTGTTAATATCCGCGAACTAAACGTCAATCATTGTCATAGTGAAAAGGCGGAAAATGTCGTGATTGGCATATTATGAGATCTCGAATAATATCGGCGAACATTTCGCAATAATTTTTCATAGCGCCACGCCTAAATGGTGTTCCTGATTTACCATCTTGGTTTACCTAGATTGGAGACACCGGATACCAAGCTAACAATACATATATCTCAGTAAGTATGGTATTAAGTAAGTATACACTTGCCTTACATTGGTGGTGAAATATATGCATACATACCTATGGGAGAGACCAGTCCTGAGATTCATCAGAAGCATCCCGATAGCCGTGCGTGGTGTCCGCAATGCAGATGACTTCAGTGATATGGTGCTCTCCACTAAACTATCCAGTTGCTGTCGGGAATCCCTGTTAGATTGTTGATATCATCATCCGACAATAATGTGACATCATCGAAGTCGATCTTCCGCTTTCTACTTCTACCAACTTGATTTCTCATCATGTCCAGCAGTGTCGAGATTTCGTCCGCATCCATATCTGCGAACTGTCGACGCAGTGTCATCACATCCACCGATTCGCCCATCTTGAGATGTTTCTCATCGAGATGTTTGGAGCAACATCTACAACCGGCAGGAACCAACACACCTTGCCGCAAAAAAACATCCAATCGAGCTGAGGCTGGCATCACCATAAATCCACCCCTACTGCACTTGCAAAGAGTACATCGTCGGTGACTTTTCGCGCAAGATACTATTGGCAGTGTTACTTTGGGGACCTCTTGCCTGGCACCGCCTGACGTACCTTCAGCTAATAGAGCTTGGTGTGTCGTATTATCAAGAGGGCATCCAGTTCTCTTCCATTTGTAGAACCTCTGTCGGCAGGAGTTGCAGATCAGACCATTATGCGAATACGGTATATTACGCCAGTTTGACTGTTCAACAGATATTTTGCGCGTTTGGCCTTTTTTTCTTCGCTTGTCACAGCATGCACATACCGACCAAACCATTGTCGATTTCACCTGTATACAGCCTGATACAGAGTCGTACAGAGCTTAATGTGAAAAATTCAGATAGAAGTTAGATTAATAAACTCCCCTTGAGTCCAATATTCCTTGCTCTATGTGCAGGTGAAATGATTCTTTTCATGCTGAGCTACTTTTATAACGGTACACACATTCGTAAATACACGGGGAAAATAATATCTTCAAAATCCACATCATTTTTCAAGTAGTGGTTACAATATTTATGAAAGTAATGACTGTGTTATTTCTCCTGTTCTGAGTCTACGTCGAAGTGGAGGAAGGGGGTGACAATAAATTGTGAAAAAAACCCCAGCCCTTTCTGGGATTCGAACCCGCTCGAGACATGCAAGAAGTTCAAAAATAGCGCGCTCTTATCCATTACACCACCGCGCAATGCGACATGCGTGCTATCCTAGATTATCCCATTTAATGTTCAGCAGTCCACGTGAAAGAATACATCTAATAAAGTTTTAATTTTACATATGAAGCCAGCCGAGAACCAAAATCATCTTTGGACAGCTACTAGGTATTGACTCAACAAATATTTTTTTGTAAAGTTTGTTTTGGTTCTCGACTGGCTTCATATGTTTATAGAGAAAATAAGGTAGTTATTTTACCCCAAAACAGACGATTTTGCACGAGTACACCTCTTCAATAGGTTGTTATTTAAAAACGCGAAGACCTAGTGCCTGACAATTACTCTGAACATACGACAAGATAATATTCTTTAAGCTAACGGAAAATTTCTTTCCAACGCGATATTTCATTTTGGCACTCCAAACCGCACCTCATGGGGGCCAAATCCCCATCAAACCGCGCCACGTCCTTTAGTTTGCAGATAATATGCCATGAGTTGTCTCTTGGGGTTGCATTTCGGTTACATAATTTTCATGTTACATGGTAAAGAAAATATATTACAGTAGCAATCAACATTCAGTCAGCCATTCGGAGTTGATCTCAAAACCTGGGAAGGTGGAAAGACCCCTCTGCTTCTTACGCCTGTGAAGTAGCTGTTGCCATCCTCATGAATATCTTCTGAAACCGACAGCGCTTATAAATATTGCTGCCATTTTGGCGGGGGACCTAGCATCCTCTGGCTGCTTGTTACTGCTAAAAATAAGCCTCATAGCTATGGCAATGTATATATCCATTGAACGAGTCTTTCTCAAGGAGTCCAAATATATAAATTTGCTCGCTATAAACACATTTGTTGTGAAGATATTTGGATTTTAATCAAATTAATTTCTAAAATGAGCCTTCTTTTCAAAATGGCTATTTCCAATAAAGTATTCCACTTATCGTCATATATATCATCATTTCTGGTAGAAGACAACTCCAACAGGAAAGCCGTGTCTCAGTTTTTAAAGTTTTGGTCTAGTTCTTGTTCTATTGACTTTTAATGGAGGGGTGTTAAACTTTGAAGCTGAATTAAAAATAAACTACTGAATTAAAAACAAACTTGAAATTCTGAGACACGGTTAAGGAGCACATAGTGTGTCAAATAATCACACCAAATTTCAGGTCTCTAAGATAAATACTTTTCGAGAAATAAACCATGTCCATATAAATTAGGTGAAAAAAAGAAAAGCAGGAAATCGATGGAAAAGGCAAAAGGTGCTCAGATTGTCTCGAATTTTGCAATTGACGCTCAAATTTTATACTGCGGTATTTTTTTCAAATGGACATCAAAGTCAAGAAACTGTCAGTGCATTATGAGTAGATGTCATAGCCCTTTTGTATATCAATGGCCGCCTCAATACACACGAGGAATACTTAATGTATAATGAACACACATTTACCAATATAACCTAATAAATAAACTAACCGACGAACTTGTACATAGACAAATATTCTCTTCCCTCCGCTCACTCCTTGTTATTTATTTATTTCTTTATTTTGAAATACAGCGCTTGTAAACATCTTAAATGAGCTAAGAATGCAACGTGAAATTAAAATAAAACATTGAGTTGATGGGCTGCGAAATCCGTATGGGAAGCGGTCCTTAAACTACAACTTCAATCGATCACACTGATCACACCGATTTCATTCATTCATTCACTGGTCACATAAAGTGCTAAACGATTTATAATGGTATTTACTAGATTAGACATAATCAAATGAAACATTTGTTATCAAATGCATACATTTGGTACAAAATTCATAGTAACATTATAGTAAAGTACTTATTGTGGAATATATACTTAGTAGGCTCCATAGGCGTAAGGACAAAACGTACATTTCGTAAGACCGAAAATGAAATAAAAGATGATGGTCCGTCGACATTTCTGTGAATACATGTTTTAGATAATTAGCTTAGGAAACAGGAAAGGTAGATAATATTTCATTCGTGGGCCCACGCTTTGTGGCAAGTCATACAATTGATGCAAGCAGGCGATTCCTGGTTAGTCTATAGCCAGTTACCTTCACAATATACAAACGACCAAGAGGTTAATCGGCTGTCAGTCATTCTCATGGCATCAGATTGTATATCTCCTATTGTCGTATATACCCTCTGATTTCAAAGTGGGGCTAATGCGGCGAGCAGCTTTTCTGCGCATGGCTCTCGCCCAATCAACAGCCTCCGTTACTAAATGAAGCGAACTTGTTGAGATTACCGAATGGGGTCAAAGATTTCCGAAAATCTTAGCGTAACTTCGGCGAGCCAATCAACATAGGCGTTGTATATCGACGAGAACGAACAGAGGCAAATCTTTGAGGGGCGTCCTGTCTAAAAAACCGGACTGGTATTTGTGATCTGTCAGTTAACTTCCATCATGAACGAGCAAGTAAATGTACTTCGAGTCCTGAGATTTATTGCCACATATCTTGGACCTGGCGATTGCGACAGAAAAACTACAGGAGGGACCTTATTCATTTGTATTCTCAAGCCTCGAATTACTGTTAAATCAAGAAGAGAAACGCGATTTGCTAATTATCAGGTCGCTGTTTGATCAAATATAACGACAGAATTGACCTACCAGTACCCTTTATGATCTGTGCAAATACGCACAAAGGGTGACCTATAACCTTTCAGGTCTATAAAAACTTGGCATTAAAACACTAACATATGAGATGATACACAAGTGTTTGAGGCGCTTACAATACATGCCTCCTGTCTCCCCCGACGAGAGTACACAGGGCTCGAAACACTTCGTGCTAATACACACACGTGTACCATGAATATATACATACATGGCGGTGTCGGGATTGTACATGTACCATTCTATCATTTATAAATATGGATTGACGATGACTTTAATATGCTGATACGCAAAAAGTCTGAGCTTCACCAGTATGATTGTAAGTGCGGCTTTCTGGAGTTAGTTTTATACTATAATACTGAAAATTGTGATAATACTGGTATTGTCATTTTTTAATTCAAAGCCAATTTATTTGATAAACATTTTTTAGTTTGAACAAATTTAAATAAGTTAGTTTGATAACAAATTGCTATTTGAAAAAACCCCTGAATCAATTATTAAATTAAATCACAGTTGCTGAAATGAAATCCGTTATTTTCAGATAAAATCTTAATATTATTTATAGTTATAACCCGGGAAACACATTTAACTGCAGATATCTTATTATTTAATATTTAGAACTGTGAGGAAATTAGGCCAATGATGTGTTACGATGCATATTTCTCGTCCACCTTCTTCACTGGTTGTTTTTACCTCCGTCGATCAGACGGAGGTCTAGGAGCGCAACGTGAAATCTCCCGCCAAATGATTGTCATATGGGGAACCCACGTATTTCCAATAGGGATCGTCATGGTTCCCGACGAAATCTTGAATCTTTCTTTGGACACAAATGAATGCTTACGTCACAAAAGGTGTATCCTTTGCAGCGCTTCCACCGGGTCTCTTTATTCGAGGGTACTAAATTCGCGCGTGTACTTATAGCTTCGCGCTGGTACAGATGGCCGGTATGCGACGGCATACGAAGACAAACCTGCGCTTTCATAAAAAGTAAATTTTCACGAAAGAAAAACTCGCATTCCAGATAGTATAATTGGAAACTTCCTCGAGAATCTCTGAATCGGCAAAAAGATAAAGGACGAGTGTCATTCACCAGGATGCGAGTCGGAAGTGAGAAGTCAAATTCAAAGTCAGAGGTCAAAAACGTAAAACTCCGAAGAACTCTCTCGGCTTTTTCTTTTCTTTTTTTTTTAGTTGGGGGGGGTGAGGGTTGGGGAGATAGCGACTGAAAAAATATATCTTCCCATGCTTCAATCGTTATCTGTGAATCCGATCAACAACCTAGCCGGATAATCTGTCAAAAATTATCCGTCGTCTGGGTATTAAAGGTTGAAGGGTCATCGGAAGCTCGAACTGTGATACAGGCAAAAACTGTTGTTGTTGTAGTCTGGAAAAATAACTCTGCCTCACGAGGCGCTCTCTCGGCTTTTTCTTTTCCTTTTGTTTGAAGATGGTGGGGGGGGGGGAGATAGCGACTGGAAATATATATCTTCCCATGATACTTCAAAAGTAAAAGCGGACATTGCTAAACAGCCCTTTTTCGCATAAAATTCACTCCACATTCTGTCGTAGACCCTATATTAGCATGCTGTTTGTTCTATTCGCTTCCTATGATCCCCGGGAACAAGCCAATAATAGAGAAGATGTGTTTTAATAGCGAAATATTTTTCCCGCAATTTTTTAACATGAAGAACTCGGGAAATTCTAAATTGTCAAAGAAGAAAAATTGCACTTTACTGAAAACTATACTATTTTGAAACATCTGCAGAAAAGATATGCATGTGGCGGGAGCTGTATACCTTAGTAAAAATAAGAGGTCAGAGTTTTAATTTTCTAAGTAGAAGAGATAAATTCACTCTAGGAATATTTTTTTGAAGAAAATGTGTAATTAATAAAGCACTTTTACCGATAAGATTTAAAAAGCGCACTCGTGATTCCATCACGATTTTTTGTCGATTCCGTCACGGACTAGATTTAACCCCTGGGATGATCCAGTCGCGTTTTTCTCACGATGAAAAAAATCTTATTATCCTTGGGTACTGTATGTTAGTAAGAGATGTCATATAAGAATAGTCAGATTGAAACAGAGCAGCAAAAAAAATAGACAAGCAACACTAGTCAAGAGTCATGTCCGTTTCAGGTGATTCCGTCACGAACATTTCGAAGCATGATTTACTGAAAATGCTGGATCATCTGTAGATTTTTCATGGATCCGTAAACAGATGTCATATAGAATAGCAAACTAAACTTGAAACTACATGGGTATGACCACGGAACTTCCGAGTACATGACTTTGAATAAAGAAAAAGTCTTCCCAACGGTGATTCCGTCACGGTGGAATTCATGATCTGTGAATCCGATCAACAACCTAGCCGGACAATCTGTCAAAAATTATCCGTCGTCTGGGTAAGGTTGAAGCGTAATCGGAAGCTCGGACTGTGATACAGGCAAAAACTGTTGTTGTTGTAGTCTAGAAAAATAACTGGCATGCACTCTATGGAGAAGGGCCTCGTGAGGCACAAAGTGCAATTTTTTGTTGTTGTTTATCTGCAAATCCGCTCAACTCGATGGGTATCTTTCACTTGTTCTCACAGTTGCCTGGCCTGTGTGATATTGGGTGGTCGAAGTCTACGTATAGTTTTTTTCAATAAATTATGGAAATTAATATAAACATATATTTTTTTAAATAGATTTTTTTATAAGTGTATTTCTCTTTCATCTTTGGCTCAATTAAAGTCATTCTCTAAAATGTGAAGCCGAGTTAATACAGTTTTTAATTATCTACCAAATCCTGTCCTCTATGACATAGAATAAAAGAGAAGTTGAGAATAGAACCGCTCAACACAGTCATTTCTAAACATCAAGTTGTACATAAGTATTTTTACTTACTCTGTACAAGCTGAGGGCATTTTTGTGGCTTTTGAAAATTTTGAGATTTTTGCGAGTCTGTCCATATTTAACTAAGCGACGTCCAAGCGAGCTAATGTACGCGCGTTATACAAGCTGAGGGCATTTTTGTGGCTTTTGAAAATTTTGAGATTTTTGCGAGTCTGTCCATATTTAACTAAGCGACGTCCAAGCGAGCTAATGTACGCGCGTTATATTCATATCAAGTATGGTGCGGCTTGTGTTCAATGAGGCTTGGAATGTTTATACAATTAATTTTCTTCTCACTGTTACACAATAAATATTTGCTGCGTGGAATCCAGTCATTTGTTCCATAGGGGCAATATTCTCATCAGCCATCACCATTCAATGTGAATGTGATACATGTACAAGTCCATGGTCATTGATACAGTAAGGTGAAGGCGAAGGTGACCTGTAACGCCAGTATACAAAATTATACCGAGCGCATTGAATCCTCATCATATGATGTTGAGACAGATCAGAACGAAGTGTCGGTAAAATCAGGTGTGTTTTGAAGAGCATTCTCTCATCAATGATGATGCTATACTGTACATATACAAAATATGAAGTGTTGCTGTGTTGGGCCTATAGCACAAAATCACAAGCAAGTTGGTACAACTAGGCACACAGGGTCTCATTTCTGTCGCTAACGTGTTGATTTGGGTGAGGGGATCCTCTCATGGGGAGGTGTGGGTGGGATGGGGCCTAATGTCTCAAGCACTTTTCCAGGTTTTCCATCAATATACTCTATTCCATACCCCAATATTTCAAGCACGTCAAATCAAACAAAAATTATTTGCTGGGAATGTGACTTTCACATCCCTGTCTGGACATGCTAGTGAGGAACCCTCAATCCCAGATTAATTACCATTGATGAAGCTAACGTCCAACAAATGCAAAATTGAGCTTGGCATCCGGCCGTATGTTATTCAGTGATGTATTACGCTACGGACCCTGTTGCCTCGACGGAGGTCTTTGCGCTCATCCAGCGCTTGTTATTACTTGTCGCACATAAATACATAATAATATATACCTCGCTGAAGTTCAGATGAGTAATTTTGGTTGAGTAATTTTTCAATATTATATTTTGCGTTGACGTTGATTTGTGTTGTGTTACCCTCCCTCACTGAGTTCAAGGCCGGCGACATGAAACACAGATATCATTCGGTACACTTGGCCATAATATAATTTTCTGAAAGACGCACGCTTGTTGATTGTCTGGTCACTACCACATGCTTGATCCATTTTCCAGGGTCATTATCAATTAATGCTTACAATAGTTCTCAGCGTGAATCGGAATGCTAGCCTGTCAAATGTTGTTTACAATATGACTATTTAATAATAATAAAATGATCTTTAATAAATATGTACGTTTGATAAATGAATAAATAGAATGAAAGGAGTTTTCATTGGTGACAAAAAATGCACAGTATATTGTGCATTTTTTCTTGCAAAGTTAGCTCCCTTGTGACGTTCTGTCCAGCCCCTGGCTACAGGCTCCTAAATAAAAAAAAGTCCCGATCCGTTAACCCCTACACGTAATCTCTGCCAAAGACCAGAATTTTCTCGATTTTTTTCCGCCTTCGTTGCAACGATTAATGGAAAGCCTTTGGTACCACTGGCAAGTATGGTATTTGTTCTATTCAGCTGCAAATTTTATTTCGATTCACTGCTCGATAACATGCCTCGCCGGGGGACTATTTGCAGGGCGTGAGCATTGCTTTCAGCAGGCAGAGAAAACAGCGAAATAGCGACCTCTTGTGTAGAGGCGCGCACAGCTTAAAATTTTGACGGATAATGTTTGACAAGAAGTTGGTCACCTTGTAGCGCTTGAAATAAACTACTTCCTGCCGAAAGATGAAAGTCTAAATCCAATTAGGGAATCAGCGAGGTACAATTGTGTTAATACTGTCGAACGTGTAAATTATTTAGGAGTCTGTAGCCTATTAGATCAGCATGTTTGGGAAGTATTTGATCAAGCTGTGTTGAAAAATGGACTCTCGGTAAGGTATACACCGCTAAATTGAGTATCGTTGTTTAAATTATTCATTGTTTGGTAGAAATTGGGAGATTCCATTCAATGTGGGGGGTTGAAATTGGGTGGGGTCGTTTTATTAAGGGGGAGGGGGTATATTTGTTGTGCGTTTTCACTGATCAAAATCAGCAGTTCGAACCGTTTTGCAGCTATTTACCGTCTCAAATATTTACGACCAAGATATAGTTTCAAGTGATACTGAATGGATTGAATTATTTCAGTATTCTGTGGATTTACATCATCTGCCGCCTCATCGAAATGCTAAAATGATCGAAAATGCTGGTTTCTGAACAGAAGGTGTGATCATTGTAAGGTCTCTATGTGACACAAGATGAACTGGTTGATATCAGCACTGATTCAGTCAGTTGCATGGTATAACACACTCATCAGATACCCGGCTGAGGATACTTAAATCGTCAGATACAGACATTACAGCCTAGTTTTAGCTGGATTATCCTCCCATTTTTGGATTGTTTACCTGAATCGGTGGCTATTAATTCATTCTTAGTGGAACTCCAAAACCAGAAATAATTATACAAGTTTATAATAAATACCTGGACTACCTGTGCCTGCGATAACATAATACCTGATTCAGAAAGATTCGCTTGATCTTGGCTAACATCGAACATAAACCGGAAGGGTCATCCTGAATTTAGACACCTAACATGGGGGGTGGGGACAGATTTTGTAATATCATTTGCATTGTCCTTCTTTCGAATTGGCAGTTTTTGGCATCTATTTGTAGAGGGAACATTCGCAGTTAATATATAGCTAAATTTGACAGTTACACGCCTCTGAATTTTCAAAAAGATCAACTTTAATCCACAAAATTGCCCAAAATTAGCGTTTTCAAGGGTATGATATCGCAAAAATGACAATAATTTAATGGAAGGACTAACACGCTCGTAACATGTTTCCGAATATGTAGGAATATATGCACCATCCATTCAAGAACAGATCATAGCGTTTTTTATGGTATCTCTAAAACCCCGGGCCTGATCGCCAAGGCCAGATATGTGCTTTAGCTAGCCAAAAACTGTCGTATTTTGATGGGGGTACATGTAGCAAAAACCACATAGCGCGAAAAGTATTTGATGAAAATGCGTGAAATTTTTCAAGCATCCAAGCAATTGAATAATGCAAGCCCATGTCTGATATCAGAATGATCGGATGAAATAAGCCCACCTAATAGGCTACAGGCTCCTAAATAAAAAAAGTCCCGATCCGTTAACCCCTACACGTAATCTCTGCCAAAGACCAGAATTTTCTCGATTTTTTTCCGCCTTCGTTGCAACGATTAATGGAAAGCCTTTGGTACCACTGGCAAGTATGGTATTTGTTCTATTCAGCTGCAAATTTTATTTCGATTCACTGCTCGATAACATGCCTCGCCGGGGGACTATTTGCAGGGCGTGAGCACTGCTTTCAGCAGGCAGAGAAAACAGCGAAATAGCGACCTCTTGTGTAGAAGCGCGCACAGCTTAAAATTTTGACGGATAATGTTTGACAAGAAGTTGGTCACCTTGTAGCGCTTGAAATAAACTACTTCCTGCCGAAAGATGAAAGTCTAAATCCAATTAGGGAATCAGCGAGGTACAATTGTGTTAATACTGTCGAACGTGTAAATTATTTAGGAGTCTGTAGCCCCCTGTTTGAGTGGCAGCTGCCAGCAAAACATTCAAGAGGAGCCCGTTCAAGAGGAGACCCAATATTCACGAGGGGACCCGGTTGTGACGTAGCCGCGTACTGCGCAATAATGCGCACATTATGTACTCCAGCCTAGGATATATGCAGGGAGTTCGTCCTATCGTGAGGCGTGTTTAGCTGTCACCTTCAGCTGTGTCTGTTTCTGTTTAACGGGCTATGGCAACAGTACTGGCCAGCGTATATTCACATGATTCACGAGCAGGCACATTCACCAGCAGGGCCGTATTCACCAGCGGGGCTGGGAAGATCTCCACGATTGTGGCAGTATTAATCCAAATCCAAAATTTTGTAGGTCCAATCATGGAGCCTACTATGCTCCATGGTCCATGCAATAAAGGTAATTCTGATGTTTTAACAGTATCGCCCGTCAGTTTAAGTAGGTTATACATGAGAGTGAACAAGCATATTATAGGATGAAATTACATACGTATGTATAGGTGGCACAAATAACTGATTTTAGACTAAAAAAAATAACCAACTTTACAAATGATGAAAGCTAGTGTTTGTAGACCATATCGTACACATAACATTAGCCTAACTCTTACCTTAATTTTTTCTATATTTAGGAAAATTGGTCATAATTCAAAATATAAGTACCGGTAGCCATTAAATAATTACTCAATTAAGAAGAAAAAGTCTGCATTGGTCATCAGCATTCAATGGGAAACGTACAGAAACTTTTTTGAAGATTGGAGCGGGAACATGTTGTTTCTCTAAACGTAAAAATGTCTTGAAATAAACAAATATTCTGAAATGTGTACATGTGTTATGCAGATTGTTGGGCTATAGATTCAGTTAAAAAGATTTCTAACTGTCAAATTTCAATTTTGACAAAAAATAATCTTAAATGATGTTCACAAAGGCTTTAATAATTTCACATGTTCCAGCTATACAGTTCCGCAAATAATTTATTGATCATATCATATCTTACCATATTTCAGACCTAGTTAATCAGAAATAACATTCTGTCTACCCGGATATTTTAAGAAAAAAAAATAGTTCTGGTCCTAAGTTATTTTTTCACAATTAAGATGCTGCGAATTGACAATGTTCACAACGTGTTTGAAAATTTCGTTCAGATGTTGATTGCACAGTAATAGCATTAAAACAGCCGGACTTAAAAAAAAAAAATCAGTAATAACATTTTTCCAAAACATGACAGGCTAAATAATAGCCCTTGGTCGTAAGATTACGGCTATAATAAGGAAAGTCGAAATGCAATTTATGATTGAAAAAAATGGTTGATTATAGGCCGGTTTGGGGGGGGGGGCGGAGGAGCAATATGTTCCTCTATACCAAACTTTCTGTCCTATTTCCGAAACGCCAAATACTTGAAAGCCGACACTCCATGACTTTGTAGCATACAATATTGGAGTTATTTTGATCCTATTTGCATGACCCTCCGAGCTTCTGATTATGGGTAAATTTAAAATGGCGACCGTATCTAACAGTCTAACAGGAAAGTGATGTTTTCGTCATTTTTGTTCAAAATTTCTGCTTTTCTGTGAGGAAAAGTGGACAAAAACTATTTTATTTCACATCAGACTATTACTTACTAATTTATCTTGCAGCTATTGCCGAGAAATGGCAATGGTAAAATACATCGGAAAATGTGACCGGAAAATCGACCAAAAAATTATTATCTTTTTTAAAATGACGTCACTGGGACGTCATCACATTGGCTATCTTGGATATTTTTACCTTTCTGATAGAGCTTGACCCAAGGGTATATAGTGTGGTAAGTTTCAGCCCCTAGCTCAAGGGATAAGGAAAATATTTAAGGAGGAGAGAAGCAGGTCCCCAAATCCCCAGGCCAGATAGTGTTAATAGGCCATTTGCCCGTTCTGCTATCTTCACAGAGCAATCCGGGTGTATTCATTGCGTAGCGGATATGCACAAAATGTACATGGGACTGTTTCACACCCTTTTCCAAATTTCGAACTAAATATAATATATAGTTCTCCTTGCACTCCGTTCAATTTATAGTACGAACACACTGCAAAATATACTTTTTATTCGCCCTTTATTATAACTCTGTGCCTTTTGACAACATACCCGATATTTAATCGGAATTGTATGAGTACTTTGCAGTACCCATACCCCCGCGAGAGCCTTTGGAATACGTATGTTTCAACGAACTGGAATGCAAATTGAATTTATCTAAAATTTTAATGTATGCGATTCATGTGAATATAGTTTCATCACATGAAATAAAAAGTCCTACATTATATGACATTGTCACCGGTCATATATTTGAAAGAAAAGTTATTACCCTTCCCATAGTGAATATATATTTTTCCCTTGAGTATAAATAAAATGTATATGAAGGTCATTCAAAATGGTTATTAATCCACGAAAAAGAGGTTGAATAGCGCGATCGGAATAGTGCGATCAGGGAAATTTTTGTATCATTTCAGTATACAATTCAAGGTAAACATTCACGAGGGGGGCCTATCCACTATATCCCCTCAATATATGATGAACATTCACCAGAGGCCCATCCCCTATCCCCTCAATATAGCTGTAAGTTGAACATTCACCAGGAAGACCTTCCTCTATGCCTTTAATACATGTATACCTAGAAGATGAACATTCACCAGGCAGACCGTTATCCATCACCTAAATTTACCCATAAGGTGAACATTCACCAGGAGGACCGTTATCCATCACCTAAATTTACCTATAAGGTGAACATTCACCTGGAGGTCCGTTATCCATCATCGTAATTTACCTATAACATGAACATTCAACAGGAGGACCGTTATCCATCATCGTAATTTACCTATAACATGAACATTCAACAGGAAGACCGTTATCCATCATCGTAATTTATCTATAAGATGAACATTCAACAGGAGGACCGTTATCCATCATCGTAATTTACCTATAAGATGAACATTCAACAGGAGGACCGTTAACCATCAACGTAATTTACCTATAACATGAACATTCAACAGGAGGACCGTTATCCATCATCGTAATTTACCTATAACATGAACATTCAACAGGAGGACCGTTATCCATCATCGTAATTTACCTATAAGGTGAACATTCAACAGGAGGACCGTTATCCATCACCTTACAGGTGAACATTCAACAGGAGGACCGTTATCCATCACCTTACAGGTGAACATTCAACAGGAAGACCGTTGTCCATCACCTTACAGGTGAACATTCAACAGGAGGACCGTTATCCATCACATTACAGGTGAACATTCAACAGGAGGACCGTTATCCATCACCTTACAGGTGAACATTCAACAGGAGGACCGTTATCTCTCACCTTACAGGTGAACATTCAACAGGAGGACCGTTATCCATCACCTTACAGGTGAACATTCAACAAGAGGACCGTTATCCATCACCTTACAGGTGAACATTCAACAGGAGGACCGTTATCCATCACCTTACAGGTGAACATTCAACAGGAGGACCGTTATCCATCACCTTACAGGTGAACATTCAACAGGAGGACCGTTATCCATCACCTTAATATACATATCAGGTGAACATTCAACAGGAGGACCGTATTATCTATCACCTCAATATACCTAAAAGTTGAACATTCAACAGGAGGACCGTTATCTATTACCTCAGTAAGAGAGGGCCGTTCTCTTTATTCAATACACCGATACCTATAATGTGAACATTCAACAGGACGGCCGTTTATTATAGCTCCAGTAAACATATAAAGTCAGCATTCACCAGGGGTGCGGTTTTATATATCTTCATTCCGTATATAAAGCGAACATTCACCAGGAGGACCGTTCACTACCACTTGAGTATACCTATAAGGTTAACATTCACCAGGGGGCCGTTGTCCATCACCTCGTAGGACCGTTTCACTTTCACTTCAATGTACCTACAAGGTGAACATTCATCAGGAAGACCATTCTCTATTACCCCAATGAACATATAAAGTGAACATTCATCAGGAAGACCGTCCTCTATTACCCCAATAAACATATAAAGTGGACATTCATCAGGAAGACCGTTCCTATTACTAAGATATACCTGTTCTCTATTACCTGAAGATACCTGTGAATATTCACCAGGGAGACCATTCTCTATCATTTCGATATGCCGATAACGTGAACATTCACCAGGAGGGCCGTTCTTGATAGATAACGGTTCTCCTGTTGAATGTTCACCTAAAAGGTATACTGAGGTGACACATAATGGTCCTCCTGTTGAATGATCACCTGATATGTATACTGAGGTGATAGATAACGGTACTCCTGTTGAATATTCACCTGATGTGTATACTAAGGTGGTAGATAACGGTCCTCCTGTTGAATGTTCACCTTATAGGTATACTGAGGTGATGGATAACGGTCCTCCTGTTGAATGTTCGCCTGATATGTATATTGAAGTGATGGATAACGGTCCTCCTGTTGAATGTTCACCTGTAAGGTGATGGATAACGGTCCTCCTGTTGAATGTTGGATAACGATCCTCCTGTTGAATGTTCACCTGTAAGGTGATGGATAACGGTCCTCCTGTTGAATGTTCACCTGTAAGGTGATGGATAACGGTCCTCCTGTTGAATGTTCACCTGTAAGGTGATGGATAACGGTCCTCCTGTTGAATGTTCACCTGTAAGGTGATGGACAACGGTCTTCCTGATGAATTGTATATTGAAATGATAGAGAAATGTCCCTGATCGCGCTATTCAGCCTTTTTTCGTGGATTAATAACCATTTTGAATGACCTTCATGTACATTTTATTTATACTGAAGTGAAAGATATACATACAGTATGGGTAGGGTAATAATGTTTTTGCTTTTTTTCAAATTTATGACCGGTAACAATGTTAAATAATTATATACGTTTTTTTTCTCATGTGATAAAATTTTATTTACATAAGTCGCATGCATCAAAATTTCAGATAAATTCAATTTGCATCCCAGTTCGTTGAAACATACGATATGATTGAAAGAGGAATCTCTTTTCAAAAATAGAAAAAGGATTGCATATTTTAAAGGCTCTCGCGGAGGACGAGGTATGGGTGCTGCAGTTAAAGTACTCGTACAAATTCGGGATTAAATGTCGGGTATGTTGTCAAAAGGCACACAGTTAAATTAAAGAACGAATGAAAAGTATATTTTGCAGTCTGTACTATAAAGAAAACGGAGTACGAGGAGAACTATATATTATATTTATTTCGAAATTTGGAAAAGGGTGTGAAACAGTCACTTGTACATTTTGTACATATCTGCTACACAATGAATATACCCGGCATTGCTCTGTAACGATAGTAGAACTGGCAAATGGTCTATCAACCCTATCTGGCCTTGGGATTTGGGGACCTGTCAATGCCTTGGGGAGTGGGGGGGGGAGGGGATCTGACTCCCTGCTCTCTTAAATATTTTCCTTACCCCTTGAGCTAGGGGCTGAAACTTACCACACTATACGCTTGGGTCAAGCTCTATCAGAGATGCAAAAATATCCAAGATGGCCGATGTGATGACATCACAGTGACGTCATTTTCATTTTTTGTCGATTTTTCTGTCAGATTTTCCGATTTATTTTATCTTTGCCATTTCTCGGCAAAAGCTGCAAGATAAATTAGTAATTAATAGTCATATGATAGATGTGAAATAAAATCGTTTTTGCTCACTTTTTCTCACAGAAGAGCAAAACTTTTGAACAAAAATGACAAAACATCACTTCCCTGTCACCCCACACGGTCACAATTTTGAATTTACCCATGATCCTCTGCTCGGAGGTTCATGCAAATAGGACCAAAATGACCTTAATATGGTATGCTACAAAGTCATGGAGTGTCAGCTCTCAAGTATTTGGCAGAAATAGCCAGGACACAAAGTTTGATTGGGGACCATATTGACCCTCCCTCCCCCCCCCCCAACCGGCCTATAATCAACCATTTGTTTTCCAATCAAAAATCCAGTTTCGAATATCCTTATTATAACCATAATCTTACGACCAAGGAATATTATTTAGCCTATCCTGCGTTGAAAAACGTGTTGTTTCTTGTTTTTTTTAAACGTTCAAATATATCGAATTTAAAAAATAATGGCGGAGAAAACTACACACGTATTCAATTCTGGCTTTTTTGATACTATTATTGTGCAATCTACATCTGAATCGCAATTTCCAAAACACGTTGTGAACATTGTCAATTCGCAGTATCTTACTTGTGACAAATCTTAGAACCAGAATTTTTTTTTTTCAAAATATCCAGGCAGATAAAAAGTTATTTCTCATTAACTAGATATGAAATATAGTAAGATATGATATCATCAATAAA
>JAVTVY010019280.1:0-82679 GCA_036873755.1 Hanleya hanleyi | reverse complement strand
CCCTCTCTTCCCTAAACTGTGCCCAATTTTCACCCACTGGACAGATGAGTTAACACCAATATTTATGAAAACATTTTGTTTATTCAGAGAATTCAACACTTTAACACAGAGTTCTTTAACTTCAAGAGCAAATTTGTTACCATAACAGGCCTTGCGAAAATGGCACAGGCTGATTTATTGCCCTGGATCATGAATGACAGTTTACCTGAATCTGTCTCTGAAAACCACATGCACAGCAACTTTTTACTGGGCTGGTAATTAAGCTCCGTGAAAATTACTCAGATGACCTATCGCAGGGCCTGGACTGATCAGCCCCATCAAAATGCAAGGCCTTGCAGAAAACACTCGAACAGTGAATAGAAAGACTTCAAACAAGCTGCTTGAAGCATGGTATATGTAACGCACCATCATTTTGGTCAATATCTCTTTTGTCTGAAAGTTACTGCAGGGTTATATGTTTCTCAAAGTTTCGCAACACACCCCGTTTCTCTTCCTCACTCCAGAGTCGTTTCTGGGGCTGTGCATGACCCATAGAAAAGTACAATTGCAAAAGTTCGCTGTAAGAAATGCAATGTTCTGTTATGTCTGTTGATGTCGATTAACCGCATACTATTTCGCAACCTTGTGGGCTATTAAACCTCACCAACCATATCTGTTAAGCAGACAGTTGGATCTAGATGGTACTTCAAGAGATATGATGACCTACATGTATAAGAATGACAATAACAATTTCCGCCTAACTCAGCAAAAGAATATTAACATGGAATCACCTTCATCGAGCTATGAAGAATTGTTTGCAACTTGCATATATTTGTTAGAACAACAACTTGATGAAACATAACATTAGGTTATTTACGGAACGACATCTTGACATTTCACTGCACCGCTGCGATGTATTATGGAAGAAACAAGTATATGCGATTGTGATGGGAACTTTCCAATCATTGTTCTGAAAATTTCGTTTGAGTTAGTATTCTATTATTTCTGTCCCTTGCCATGCGTGTGTGGTCCTTGCGTAATATTTCAAAGCATCTCTCCTCTCGCTTGTGTTACGAACGACACCAAAATACCCTTAGGTGGCAAAGTATACCGATTTATCACCAGGATCACAAATGCAGGCACCAGGAATAGCACCAGTCGTTTGAGTGCTAAGTGTTAGGAGTCAGCCAGACTTGGTATACTAAAGTCTCATTTTTGCTGGAGCTTCCAATTCTTCACTCGAGTCCTCATCTGAAAGAAGACAAAATTATCTTAGATTGAAGACAGGCAACCGGGCGATGATCCAATCACGAACAACTGAATTGCCTCCTAGGATTAACTTCAAGAAAAGACAATATGATTGAGGATTTCCTACTGCCATGACGGCAACTATAGTATTGTATATACACAGCAAATACATGCAAGTGTCTCTAGGGATAATTCCGGCATGGAAATCACAAAGCGTAAAACTTACAAATGTTATTTCTGATAAAAGTAATGTTCCACATCAATTTCAAGGAATTGTTAATGAAATGTAATTCCGTAACACAATTATGAAATTTAAGTTATATCATTCAGTTTGGTTTTGCTCATCTTTTTTATCAGTAATTTTAGACCCTTGACCTCCAATTCAATGTGGGTGTGTTGTCAGTGACAAATGACAATATATTTCATACATGTGGCTGTGTCCTTAGAATCCATTGGACTAAGATAATATGACATTCTTAAAGTATGTCAAGTGCTCAAAAATGGACCGAAATGTAATTCCGTAACTCAGGTTTGATTAACCACTCGCATCAGTTGCGACCCTACTTATTGGAAATCAGAAATAATGTAGCTTAGAATCTCAGGATGCGAACAAACCAAAATCTGAAATGAGTTGGCTTTGAGTTTTGATAGAACATGCATTTAAGTTTAACTGTCCTGTCATTTTATGGTGGTTGCTTCCCTGTAATTCCGTAAAACTATAATATGTGATCAAATACAAATTTATCTTTGCTATTCCATCTGTTAGCACTCATCCTTCAGATCATAGTAATAGGACCAGGGAAATATTTCATAACTAATGTTCCAACGCACTAGCAAAGAGAGGGTACAGGGAGAATGAAAAATAGGGAACATGTAATTCTGTCACACTTGAATTCATGTTTAGATGAATTTAACAGAGTAGTTAATATTTGTTTTTTTTTATTTGGTTGATTCATGAAGAGCCTAGGAGTGTGGCCGTCACCCTCAATAATAGACCAGTACTTATTCACCATGTGTCTCATCGTATAGGAGTCCGGACTGTAAATGGTGATGAAATGCAAATACCAGTTTCCATCCTTTCATCTATTCCCCTGTCTGTTAGGTTGAGGATTTTTATTCTGCGATTAAAGTTCACATCTCTGCAGTTGATTTCCATTCCTTTGTAACCCCTCAGCCTAAGATTGTTTCAAGTGTATCCATTTTCTTCATGAAGTCAGTGTAATTATTACTTTCAGACATATCTGGGCAAGGCTTTGGTGTAAGATCTCCCATTGGAAAGGTAATATCCTGGACAAAAGACTGACAATACAAATTGCAGCAAATCCTTTTTCAAATATATTTCTTGAGTCTTACACCAAATCGTTGCCCATATCGGCAAGAGAGGTCACCTTTCATGAAATATTTGAAACAGGATGGTTAGTGTATAGATCTTCTGTGTAGGTATTAATAAATGTATGTATGCTTTGTGTGGCATTTAATATATAATACACCCTTCTTGCTGCATCTGTCACCTCTGCAACTCGCATCTATCATCTCTGTAAACTACAGCATTCAAAAAGTCTGCCTTCTTATCAGACATCTCAAATGTGAATTCAAGAAATATGTGTGCCGAATTTGCCATTGTGAAGATGCTCGAAGCGGGGGATTTTAACCGCTGATTTGAGAAAGGATTTGACCGAAACTGTGCACCGCAGCGCCATATACGATCCGGGATTTATGTTATAAAGTGTCACAGAAGACAAAACATCGCATATTGCGTTTATTTGTTCTCAATCGAGCCTTTGAAATCCGGTAATTTCTCACGGAAAAATGAATTTCAAGATGACGTCCCTTTATCTATATGGTGTGAGATGAGTATGTATATATGCAATCCAATTGATACAAATTCCCAGTGAAGGCACACTGTAAAGCAATACGACAAAACTCGTGACCCCACATCGAGTTCAATTTTGAACTATGTTGACAGAATCCCTTACGAACCTATTTGAAGTAAATACACTTCAGTTCTTCAAATACCTTACAACCAATTCACCATACTCGAACAATGATCACAATTTTATAACAGACAAATGGCAAATGAAAACAGCAATCTAAACAACATTTTGTGACATTTAAAAAAAAGGTTCCCATACAATTATTTCACGGAACCTAATATTAGTTCTCAGAGGGTTCCGATAGATACAGAATAGACAGAACCGAAAAAAAGTTTCCGACCGTTCACGAAATATTCTGGCCTGTAGCAATAATACATCAAACTATTCAATAACGAGGCAAACAGTGAAGTTCAGTGAAACTGTAAATGCTGACATGAATACGGGCATCAATGGAATCTCACCTATATGGATGTTGATAACCTTCACACTTTATCTTGACGAGCCTTGCAATAGCGAACATCCTCTTGCGTAACAAGATCGTTCCATTTTTTCGTTGGATCATCTGTCTGGAAAAGAAGACAACTTCTGAGAAAAAAGTCAACCATAAATTCACAGCCAATGGGGGCTCCAATATATGCCTGCACATTTGACCACATTTAATATTTGCCATCCCACATTGGAAAGACACAAGGTAAATTTTGGTGTAGACTTGCAGATCCATGCAAAATTTTAGTGTGCAACAATACTACCTCTGTGGGACTTTGGTGACCCTGACATTGAACATTGACCTCAATATCAACATGTTTCTTCCCTCAAAAAGATTATGTTTGGGAACTGGAGACATGGAAGATCAGCCATATGACTTCAAAGTATTTTTAAGGCAGATTCGAGAACTAGGGGCCTGGAGGATCAACCATATGACTTCACAGTACATGACAGTACATCCACAATATATTCACCATGTGAATGCCGGTTATTGCTACCACAGGAGACTTTGGATATGTGCAAGCCTCCACTGTTGAATACAAGTCGGTAGGTCATAGTGCTTCTTGAGAGAATAAGCATCCTGTTAAGGCTGGCCCAACATTACCTGGCTTGCTGCTCATTAAAAGAGAGTTGGGTACCACGGATAAACCTCCCTATTTGATAGCACTTGCTCAAACCTAGGGTGACTTGTATCCCTGTGCTAATGCACTTGCCAATTGGATGCCCCATCGTGCCTCCCTGGGGATGGGTGGGGTCAATTTCACCAAGACTTACCCCCTACATATCCCCACCTTGTGCGGCTGTTTTGGCTGAAGGTGTGTGGCATCCAATTGACAAGTGCATAACCTCTTATTCCGGTGACAGCAGTTAAAATTAGGAAGCAGTCTTGTCATGGTACATGTAAACATCACTGACATGGGTTTAGGGTTTAGGTTATACCCAGCAAACATATTTTGAAGCATCGCCTCATTAGGATAGTAATTTCTACACTCATTGAATGTTAACAAGCGTTCTGAGAACCCCAACATCTTGCCTTGCGGGGTAATTCGCCGAAGGTACAGCAGTATTGAAAGCATACATGTAGAGCAAATATTAAAGTCTGGAATAGGTGATGTGATACAGACAATAATGTCTGGAATAGATTATCTTGTACAGACAATAACATCAGTCCCATGTGAGATTAATGGCATATAGGCAGTCCTTGTCTTTTGTAAAAAGATGGTGAGCTAAAAAAAGTGTACCTAAATTAACCGAGGAGAGCTAATACGAGAGCTGAAAATCGCTCTCCCAAATTTCGTGAGGGGAGTGATTTTGTTTTAATTGTTTAACCTACCATTTTATATATTTGATTAAATTATTTTATTTTTCAATTTATTTTCAAAAAAAAAATTAATTAAAATAAATTATTCTATTTCAATTTAAACAAGTCAATATCAAAAGTGATGAAGATTTCAACAGTCACCAGTGGGTAGTACGTACCAGAAGATTGAGCAAGCTCACTCTGCATATAATACTCGTCGGAACCAATCATGCGCGAAGAGCAGTGTCCGTGGAGGTTCTCGAAAATAATCGGCCGATAGTAAAAGTGAACAAGAAGAATGGTTGGCGAATGATCAGACGAGTCCCAGTTCAATATTGCCCAAGAGTATTGACATCCTACTGACTACAGGCTCTGTGTGCTGATAATGATGTGTAAATCTTCTACCTTTCTTGGAAAACTTCGTCAACTGCTTCAACTTGTTCAAGGAAGATTTGCTGCAGTTACCGCCATTGTTGTCAGCTCTCCGCGCACGTGGCAAATATTGCACGATCCCATGCTAGGAATAGCCTGTGCAAGAGACTACCGATTGTCAAACAAACGAAGAAATTATGGCCGCGCTGGAATTGACGGCGATCGTTTGCTGATTAAAATTTATTAAAGGCATTTCAGTTTATTCTCACAGTGATTTTCAGTGTGGAAGAGTTCGCAAAATTAACACCAACTGTCCGTTCATTTAATAATAAGGCCGTTAGCAGACACAGCCTACTTATTTCTATATTTAATCTGCTGAATCTAGGTGCGCGAAAAACAGTGTACCTTGGATATGATTTAGGTGAGCGATGGTGCGCGAGAGCGATCGCTCACCTCCAAACGCAAGGACTGTATAGGTTAATCTCATGTGGGATTGATAGGTCAGTGCCATCGGATTACTGGTGCATAGGGCAGTTCTGTGTGAGATTACTGCTGGACCGGTCAGTCCCATGTGAGATTACTGCTGGATAGGCCAGTCCTGTGTAGGATTACTGGTGGATAGACCAGTCCTGTGTGTTATTACTGGTGGATAGACCAGTCGCCTGTGGGATTACTGCTGGATAGTCGTCTCAAGTTGGATTACTGCTGGATAGGCCAGTCCTGTCTGGGATCACTGCTGGATAGAGGAGTCTCATATGGGATTAATGCTGGATAGGACAGTCCCATGTGGGATTACTGCTGCATAGCCAGTCCAGTGTAGGATTACTGCTGCATACGGCAATCCTGTGAGGGATTACGGCTGGGGAGGCCAGTCCCATGAGGGATTACGGCTGGGGAGGACAGTCCCATGTGGGATTACTGCTGCTGGATGGGCTAAACCTGTGTAGGGTTATAGAGGAATAGGTTAGTCCCATGTAGGATTATGGCAGCAGTAATCCCACCTGGCACTGACCGTCAGTGCCAGGTGGGATTACTGCTGCATATTGCAGTCCCGTGTCATATTACTTCTGGATAGGTCAGTTCCCTGTGAGATTACTGCTGCATAGGCCAGTCCCATGTGGCATTACTGCTGGATAGACCAGTCCCATGTGGGATTACTGCTCGATAGGCCAATCCGGTCTGGGATTACTGCTAGATAGGTCAGTCCTGTGTGGCATTACTGCTGGATAGTGCCATTTGAGATTACTGCTGGACAGATCAGGTCTGTGTGAGATTACTGCTGGATAGGCCAGTTCCAAATGGGATTACTGCTGGATAGACCAGTCTGGTCTGGGATTACTGCTGGATAGTTGAGTTCTGTATGGGATTACTTTTATAGCACAAACTTTTCATGATGGATAGGTCAGTCCTGTGTGGCATTACAGCTGGATAAGCCAGTGCCATTTGGGAAAACTGCTGGATAGGTCAGTCCCGTATGTGATTACTGCGGGAGAGCTGTGACCTAGGAAAACATGAGACATGTCCACCAAGTTTTATAATCATCCCACGAAAGGTTCAACAAACTTTTCATGTACAGATCTACATGTAAATTCTTGCCTAACAAACACCTTATCAATGAAAATGTACAGAGTCTAAACTGCAATAATTAGGACAAAAATTGTTATTAATGTCATATTTCTTAAATAGCACATGCACAGCCTCAAATCCCATTGAACTTGGGTAGCAAGTGTCAAACTCATCCAATGAAAGCCCTTACGAAATGGAAGTATACCCGCAGTAGAATAGAAGTACAGTGGCAGTAGCAGCTGAAAGTATAACGGCAGTATGACAGAAGTATATACTTCCGGCATACTTCCATGAGACAATTGGTTGTATGTTAGACTGAATTTGTGAGTTGTAGAAGTGTTGCAGAAGTACATGTATGGTAAAATTATGGTGGCAGAATGCTGACATTATGTTAATTAAGCTGCTGTAACACTTCACAGAAGTATGGAGGCAGTGTTATGGCAGGGAGCTGGCAGCATAGACAGAAGTATATGGCCAGTATGGTAGCGGTATGGTAGAAGTATAGTGGCAGTATGACTGCAGTAGGCTGACATTATGTTAATTAAGCTGCTGTAACCCTTCACAGAAGTATGGATGCAGTGTTATGGCAGAGGGCTGGCAGCATAGACAAAAGTATATGGCCAGTATGGTAGCAGTATTGTTGAAGTATAGTGGAAGTATGACTGCAGTATGCTGACATTATGTTAATTGAGCTGCTGTAACCCTTCACAGAAGTATGGAGGCAGTGTAATGGAAGAGGGCTAGCAGCATAGACAGAAGTATATGGCCAGTATGGTAGAAGTACCATGCATCATAGTGGCAGTAGACAGGCTGAATTATAGCAGCAGTATAAGGTTGCCCCGTATACCAAGTGTGGCCTAAATAAAAATGGTATATACAAGCATCCTCCTTTAGGCAAAATTGACACATGCATGTATCATACACACATGAATGGTGGATATTACTACATTATAACATGGACATATGATGCATTGCCATTATTACTTGAACATGATAGGCCTAAACATGTTTTGGTCAATTCCACATCATTCACGTTACACTTTTAGTCTTTTTCAGATACATGATTGCTTGTCAATCTTCAAGTCATCAATTATAAGTGGACATACTGTGCATGTAGGCAGCCCTGACCACAGTGTACACTAACAAATAAATATTGTTCAAGTATGAAGGCCTGTATCCAAGTGAAGTTTTAGCACTCGTCACTCACGTTACATGAAAAAGGACATGAAAATTTTAGTACCAAGTTTATTCTTGAAATTAGCTCTGGCTTTAATTTTCAGTAAACAAGCAACTATTTCCATAATTGGGTAGTCACCATATCTAAGCAGCAGTAATATTATTAAGTCAATGCTATAGGTGTATTAGCTGTCATCAGCACCAAGCGACAAGAAACCTGCGTCACTCACGTTACGCCACTCACGTTGCTGTACAATTCAATGGACCTCAATAAGAAGACTTGTTGTTTTTTGTTCAAGAATAACATTTCAAACAACAAAACAAAGTTATTGTTTTCAGTTTACAATATGACTGGGGGATTTGAAGCCCCATTAATCACTGGAAATTCATGTCCAGTGATTATTTCCAGTCAATTATGTCGTGTTGTGATACATTCTGTCTTATAACATTACCAAAACCTCTGGTAAATCGATTCGTGCATATGTTTGGATTATGGCATATAAGCTTATACGATCAAGCTATAGGAAAAACGATACTCATGTAATGATCAAAGATTCTTTAATACCAGTACATGTAAATAGCGATTGTATGTAGATATCCCTTTCCGCATCATTCAGTCAAAGTTTGCTTCTTTATACTTGTATTCAGTACTTCCTCCGAATGTTGGCAGTATTTGAACAGTATAATTGATTTGTATACTGAACTAGATCCTCTTCGAGTTGTTGCACAAATTTGAACACACAAGTGCATTTAACATCTGTTTCTTAATGAATTTAGAAATCTCTTCGAATCCAAGATTATTACAATCAAGTATAAATGTAGCTCTGTCTATTCAATGCCATTCTGAAAATGTGAAATATCCACAGGGACTGAGTTGCTCAACTTCCTAATAATTTGTTCCTTTGTGTAAGTAAACAGTGTGTCTTAGATTTGACCACCTACTGCTTACTATATACTGATATTCCTATAGGTGTTCACCTAAGGAAACCGTACCCCTAACATGGTTTTGCGTTTAGCAGTTTAGAACTAACCCTATGTCCCATTCCCCAGGTTTGACAGTATTTGCTGCCTGAACATTTCTTGGAGATGTACTGAAAAGTTTGCCTGCCGCTTACTTCAACTGATACTTCCTGTATTCAACTAAGGGAACTCTAACAAAGCTTTGTGTATAGCGCTTCGGAAGTAACCCCAAGTTCGATTCCTCGTATTTTCGCAGTTCTTATATTATTTCGAAGGAAATGGCTGAAAGTATGCCTATACCGGTACTGCATAATAAATTTGATTTTTGATGACACTCCCTTTTAGCAATAGTGATGTTTGACTTCAGTATTGTGGCCACCCTATTTCGGAAATACAACTCCTGCCTATTATACATGGCTGTCACAGCCCAAACAGCGATTCCAGTATCAGACGTAGTTTTTCTCTTGGTATCTATTCATGTACTAGCTTCAGGTCACTCTCCTAATAATTTGATTCCTTATTTTGTGTGATAATTCCAATTCATTAGGTGATCAAAGAACTATTTGACTGGATATATACATTCTTTCTTATGTTTCTGTATTAATATATTATTTGAAACCACTCTTGGACATATCATTTCAGCATCCAAAAATCAATTCCATAAATGGATTTTGTTAACCTCAGGAATTCACTCATAGGTCTTGAATCAAGTTCCATCAAGTTGTTTGTAGCTACCAAGAAGGTAGTGCTTGGATCTGCAAAGCCTCCAAGAGAGAACGAAATGTTCCACACAACTATTATTGCACCAATTGCAGTTGAGGACATCAGTGATTTCAGCCATCTCCTGTCACTCACGTTACATATTGTCACTCACGTTACATCATCACTCACGTTACCAACTTCAGTGAGCTGACTAGCACCAAGTGTCATTCAAGTGTATGATCATAATTCCTTGCATACATGTATATGTTCTAAATACCGGACAGATGCTCAGATGAAACAGACTAAATTGAATTAAAAATTGTTGAAGAGATAGTCAAAAGAAATGCATATATATTTTGTCATCAGCAGACCTTGGCTTAACATTTGGATTCAGTGACATTATTTACTTAAGACTCATGAAAGCCAATGACTTTTTACAAGTCACAATTTTATTGGTTAGAAATATTAACAGTTTTCTCAATTAAAATTACTACAACACAGGAAAACAAGTAGGGCAATTTAGAGGTTGATTTTCGGCCAAAAAAAGTAAAATTCCTTATTAGGTTTAAAAAATGCTTCAGATTAGTGTGTGCTGGAGATATTCATGTGAAAATTTAAATATATACCAAGTGAAACACAAACACCAAAAATGATCACCAAATAGCATATTCAAGGAACTTTTATTTTTTGCTATTGCCCTGGCTGATACCGCCCACTATTCTCACCATGATAAATTTTAGATCAGACAATGCCATAATGTTTGCCTCAGTATGTTTGAAAAATATGCAGTATTGGAAGAATATGGGGAATGGAATGGAAGGGGAATTCTTCCCATTGGCATCTAATATATTAATGCTACTTACATGCATCAGTTCATGAACAAAGCTGTACAGAGAAAACAGGCAAGGCATACTGCATAGATCTGCTCTCCATGTGCCATACACAGCAACAGTGGGAAATTCAGTTGACCTATTTTTTCAAATTAATGAGGAATTCCTATCCCAGCATTCCTCTCACTGAAGTATAGCAGCAGTAAAGCCTTTTTTGTTAGGGACAAGTTGTAGAAGTATAACAGCAGTGTACACAGGAAACAGCTAAAGTTGTAGCTGTATAACAGCAGTATTCATCTGATGTATTCAAATTTGCTATTAGTATTGGCAGTATATCAGAAGTATAGAATTTACATTTTATGTGATCAAGTTGTAGAATTATAGCAGCAGTACACAAAGCGAGAGTGTAAGTGCCAGAAGTATAGTGGCAGTATAAAGAAAAGAGCTGAAATTGCACAGAGTTTAAGAAGTATGACCGCAGTAGAGGGGAGGTCTGTGGAAGTATAGTGGCAGTGTATACTTCCACAGAAGTATATACTGCTCTTCCGTAAGGGAGCTGACAGCTTCAGAAGACTTTCCATGCACAGGTGTACATGTATATTGTTATTGGCAGATTACTTAAACAAAACCCTCAAAATATGAACGAAAATTAATATTTCATCCCCTAAATAGCACAGGTATATCTTTTAATCACAAAAAAGCATGTGTACGAAGTTTCATAACCACTCAATGACAGCTGACAACTGCAGCAAACTGTGATGTACATATGTACATGTGCACTTCAGCTAAAAGCAAAACTCAGTTATTTGCCATAATTTGGAGAAAATTAATATTTCATCTCAAATAGCACAGGTAATCATAAGGAACCTGTGTACCAAGTTTTGTAATCATCCAATGAGAGCTGACAACTGCGGCAAACTTACCATGTACATGTATACACATAGAGGCCTATATGTACAATTCACCTAAACAAAAAAACTCATTCATTTGCCATAATTTGGAGAAAAATTTATATTTCTTCTCAAAAATGGCACAGGTACATCCTGCAATCATAAGAAACATGTGTACCAAGTTTCAAAATCATCCAATGACAGCTGACAACTGCAACAAACTTTCTAAGTACAGATGTAAATGTGCACTTAGCTAAACGCAAAACACATTCATAGGGATTTTAACATTGGAGCACCCCAGGAGTAGTACTCCCAGGTGGCATACCCACCCCCAATATTTTTTCTCTAATTTTTCTAGATTTTTTTTGAATTTGCTAAAACAAAAACCTTATCATTTCCAGGCAGGGGACACCGACACCGCTACCGACAACGACATCCTCTTTCCCCTCTCACAATATCTCCCCTTTACTCCGTAAGGTGGGATAATAAATGACACAACACATCTAAATAAAGTTAATACGAAGCTGCGCATCTGAAAACCCCTCGGCTCTGGGTGCCAGCCATTCATAATGTATTCAATTTGAAGCAAGACTTCAGGAACACCAAGCAGTCAAGTGACAAATATACAGATTATGAAAAAATTTGCCATTAGAAATGGCCTCTAAGTTTTATGTCCAATCAGAGAAGTCGGTATTCATTACATAAGTCTGTTGATGCATCGATGATGTATACCAAATTTTGTCATAGAGCATTTGAAAATTATCAGAGATAGAGATCATTAATGATTTCGCATAAATTAAAGATGGCCGCCCATCCTCCCCACCACTCAGAGAAACTGATGTGGTTATTCATTGCAAGTGTCTTGATACATGGATGCTGTATACCAAGTTTCATATAGAACACTGAAATGGTATCAAAGATATACATCATCAAAGATTTGCATAAATTAAAGATGGCCACCAAGGTTTCCGCCCAATCAGAAACACCAGAACTGCCATTTATCGTAAGTCTATTGATGCATCGATGATATATGCCAAATTTTACATCGAGCACTCGAACGGTATCAGAGATAGAGATCATTAATGATTTCGCATAAAATTAAAGATGGCCGCCCATCCTTCCTGCCACTCAGAGGAACTGATGTGGTTATACATTGCAGGTCTCTTGATACATCGATGCTGTATACCAAGTTTCGTATAGAACACTTGAATGGTATCAAAGATATATATCATTAAAGATTTTGCATAAATTAAAGATGGCCGCCAAGGTTTCCACCGAATCAGGGAAACTGGTTTGTCATTCCTTTGAAGTTTCTTGATGCATCGATGATCTATACCAAGTTCACACACGGAACAGTGAAATGGTACCTAAGATACACAAGATTAATGATTTCGCATAAATTAAATATGGCCGCCAAAGTTTCCAACCAATCAGGTCCAGATTCAATAGGGTTCTGGGTCATGAGCATATGGATGTGCAGTGTAAGTTTGGTGTGCCTAGGGTAAGTCGTTCTAAAGATATCTTGGTAACGAGAAAGCTGTGACGGACGGACGGACAGACGGACAGATGTACATGACGAGGGGTAAAAAGCAGTACCAGGCCGAATTCATCAAGTACATGTAGCTGAGCCTTGGTGGCGTGAAGAAAATGTAACAAACTTGAACAATTTGATTAGTTTCATCACTCAGAGGAGGGAGAAGGGAGAAGAACAACTTTATATAACCGATCTCGTCGGTGATTGGGGTTCCTCATTGCCCCATGGGTAAGAATATATTCAAAGTTGAATTATTTCCTGATTTTTCCGTCAAATGTGACCGCGAACCTTGACCTATTTACATGAAAACAAATATGGTTCACACTTGACCCACGGGTAAAATACACTCAAAGTTTGGTCTTTGTTGGCACCGATCTGTAAAGAGGAACTAGCGAATACAGGTATTGCGCTGACAACAAATGCTAACCGACAGACGATTGGACGGACGGACAAACAAAATCAGGTTTTCTTCTGTACCATGTTTCTGGTATAACTCTGATTGCATCACAGATTAACATCCCCGAATATGTATGTACAGAACTATCCACATGTACTCATACTATGAGCATAAAAATATTCATCAATAATTTCACTATTTTTGTCACTACTGCAGTGCCCTTCACTTTTTTTTTTTATCAAACTATTTCGATTATGGCCACGAAAAACGCTAACTCCAGATACTTGGGCGGGTAATCCCAGTTATTCTAGTATGTTTTCATCTGCATCAACCAATCAAAGTGGAGGAATACATGAACGATTAAACTGGCAGCACTGATACCATGTAAACCAATATTGCAGGTTACAGGAGTCTCTTTTGTCTCTCTGTAACATTAGAAAAGTACTCCATAGTTGTTACCTAAAGCCTGACTTAATTCAGATATATAATATATATACTAATGCCTAAAAAGTGTGTAACATATTAATCCAATTATTTTTAGGATGACATTTTTCTTGGTAAAGCACAGACACAGACGCTGAGTGGGTCATGCAGTCCCCTGAGGATTTGAACTTAAATCTTAATCTTAATCCGATTATTTTTAGGATGACATGTTCTTAAAGGCATAAAATGAATCTACATGTAGTGCTGGATGGGTCAGTCCAGTGGGGATACAAACATTGTCTATCAGAAGGGAAATGGGTGTACGCAATCAAGATCCAACTCTCCGAACTTCCTCTTCTGAGAAAGCTGAGGTGGTCGAGTTGTTTAGGCGGCTCGCATTATTTCTGGCGATTTGGTGCTTTTTCTGAGGGCGCTAGTTCACAAATCCCCACGGGACGGACCCATCCATGCTGGATGGGTCCGTCTGTTTTATCAAGAAAATGTCCTAAAATACTAAAAATAATTGGATCAGATTTAGCATCAAACCGCTACATTTTCGCAAACAGGGGCTTCGCTTGACTCCTGCATTACATGTAGGTTGTTTATGAGGGGATGTGATGCATCTGGGTTTCGAGATTGAAGATATAATCCAAGTCTGCATGTATGAAACAACGATCCAAACTGCTTCAGACCATAGTATACCACAGTCTGTGTTATGCTATAAATATCGTCTGCCAATCAACTAATCATTAAGGGTTTGCTAGTGTAATGTTGTTGTAACAAATTGATGTCACTGTAAAAAAAGTTTTCAATGGCTTTGAGATAGCAAATCACAGAAAGATGAACTTAACACACACGTTATTTAGGTTTCCTAGAGCAATAATATGCTGAACATGATAAACCGGTGAATATTTGAATAAAAAGATGGCTGAAAACCCATGTTGTGAAATTTTCCGTGCAGAAGATCTTAATTTTGGTGGTCAATTTTTTCAAAACTCCGATTCAATACCATTAACATGACTAGAGAGCTACATTAACCAAGAATACCAGTATCCTGTTTGTCGTTATACATCAATCCAGGTAAACCATGATGAAACTGTACCAAGCTAGCCACCTGATTGGCTAACAAATGTAGTTTCAAATTCGCACTAGATGCAGTCAGATATAATATTCCGTGATAATATATCTGAGTTTACTGAGATTGGTTATGCATGTAAGCTCACTCAAAATATCCAGTTTTGAGGATAAACTGCATGTAGGCCTACTTCACATCAACTATGTGCAAATTGATTGTTAGCAAGTCATATGAGCAATATTTGTTCATCTGAACTAGGTACCAACAGATCTATGCTTACAAGAGCTTATAAATATCCTGCTTTCTAACACAAATTTGGAGGTATATTTCATTAGAAGTGGTATCTTGTGTGCAAAAAATTTATACAAAAGTTACGATAACAATGTTTTTACTCATATTTTCATTCAAGTACCAGGTTTGCATATACTTAGCCTGAATTATAATATGTGTGTAAATTTTCCGCTTACTGTGATTTGTTATCTCCGAGATATTGAAACTTTTTGAACAGTGACACCAATCTGTTATATCCACCCAATGTCACACGTTGTATCTACATTGTATGCATGTTAAATCGACGTTGGGACTTAATTTCTAACAAAGGAGGTGTTCGCTTTAGATGGATATTTTTCCCTTCAGAGCCGCTCTCTGCTGCTCTATTGTCTCGCTTCGAGCCGGCCGGTAAATTGTGACGTAATGCTCAGGTATTCCCCAACTCTTTGTCAGAGGCGAGGCCAGTCAGATGGGAAATTCTGGTTCATATTCTCATACGGTTACCATTGGCACATATTGGCACATGCATAATTAATTGGGAAAGCAAGCGTCACCACTTGTTGAGGGTCATTTTCTTAATAAAGGCCTTGATATAAGACAAGTGTAACCTTATAACTTTTCAATTCATAGTTACAACTTTCCGCTGCCCTAAGACGAAATTATATATGTTTAACAATTAATTTTTTGCTCTGCTGGATCGTCAGAATATTCAAATACTGACTGTGTGTGGTGTTGCTAGTGTGCAATTCTATTGACGAATTATAATAAAATAAGGGATTATGTGCGTTATGGGTTCGCTGTCTTTATTTCACTTTAAAGTCCAAAATGATGAAGATGAGAGAAAAAGAAAAAAATGGGAAATTTTTTTTTCGGGTATTTGGGGATTCGAACCAAAATGTTGATTTACTTTCAATCTGTAGTCTGACACTGTAACCATTCGGCCAAGCAGCTGTTACAATTATCAAAATGAGGAATCATGTGCCGAATGGCGGCGAACCACACCCTTTCAGAACATTACAAGCGTTTTGGCATATTTCAATATCATGAAAATATGACACCTTTAACCAGAACGATTCTTCAGTATCATTTTGGATCAAATCCACCGCATTTCGATATGTAAGATTCGTTTTGGTTAAAGGTGTCATATTTTATATATGAATGGAATTCCCTTCAAGAATATCGCCAAAAATTGCAAAAACAAACAAATGCTTATTTTCTAATACTCGTAATATTTTTTTGACAAATCTATGGTGAAAATTGAGAATATGAAAATTCAGTATTTTCTCTCTCAAGCTAATAACTTTGAAAGTGAACGAGAGGAAATTATATTTTCGGTTTATGAACGCAACACACTAAGGAAAAAAATACGGTCAAACCGAACATCTCCTTTCTGCGTTGAATCAATGTCGAGTGCCTGCTGGGTCAATTCTGACAATAAAAGAATCTACTGTCTGTAACACCCTTCCTATCCACGATATTTTGGTCAAAATATCAGCTGATACAATTACATTTCATTGAGCACATCAATCATCTTAACCTATTTTGTGTAACTTTCTGTCCACGTTTCAACTATATATAAGCAAAATCAGAGTAAGTCGCCAATACCTGCCATGTTTTTTTAACTCTCTGCGCTGTGTGGCCAGGCCGTAAGCTTGTACTGTAACGTTGAGAAAACATCATGGTGGCCAGAAAATAACCAGCTCAGTATTGACAAATTTCTTTAATTTTGGATGTATTTATTCAAACTTTGAAAGAAAATTACACAAAAAAGTATCAGCTGATATTTTCACCAAAACGTTGCAGATAGGAATTATAAAGAATATTGCAGCATTCAGTTTATTTTATTTGCTCTTTGCCTGTTTATTATTTTCTGTATAATGTGTCATATATCTTGATTGTTATGTCTGTGGCTACATGTGAATGCTCTTGTTGTGGTATGTAACTATACGCAATAAAGTGGATTGAATTGAATCTACATTGGATAGTAGATTCTTGCATGCATAATCAAAATCAGAAATTTGCACATTGTTCGCTCCGACCCAGAACGACATTTGCCAAACAAGAACATCCTCGTTTGACAGTGTGTCTGAGTTGTTTTTGGTATTGAACAGTTGAAGGTCCTCGTTAGACGTAAAATTATACGGTACCTTCACTCTTTAAAATCAGAAACACTGGGATGTATTATTCTCCATGGCCTATAGGTATAGGCCTAAAAAACAGCACACTTGATCCTGACTTACTACTGTTGTTGTTGTTGAACTTGTTGAGATCAACATAATCGCTTTGTTGGCGGAGCTAACCCAGAAACTCTGGCTGTGATAGGTAAATTTAGGGTAAGGGGGCAGCAACAACAACCAAAAATAAAAAATAGACTCCTTAGACGATTAACAGAAAAAGAGCTACGTAAACTGCATCTCCACAGTTGCCTATATAATACTGTGGTACATCTAAACAATACATTGTACAAGTGATCAAAACCACCAGGGTGATCAATATATCGGGCATAATTTGTCGATTTTTGGGTCACCACCAAAAGCGGCTACACAGTCAAAGTTTGTCGTGTCAAAAGAGGACACGTTCACTCGCCGGTGTATTGTGTAACGTTGAAAATGAAGTTCAAAAGAAGACAGTGGACTATCACATATCAACAAACATTGAATTATTATCTCCAAAATGCAGTTATCAGTACATAACTATGTAATCTAGCCATTTACCTCTTCTGCGCATTTGAATTCCCGAAGCAACCTCCCGCCAGCACCACGGCAATCGGCCATCTTTGACCCGATCAACAACGTGTGACCGAGGACCGGTACAACTGTGTGTGTAACAAGGGGGACAACCGATATACACTCCGACACACACCAATCCGATTTAAACCGATCAAGAGAGGTCTGACAAATTAATGAAAAATTCCACCAGAGGGCAGTTTGAAATCGACGATTTAAACGTTTTAACAGTGAATCCCAACCGAGGACGTCCTCGATTGGCGGCATGTCCTCGTTTCGAAGGTGTGTATACATCTGAATGTCCTCGTTTGCCACAAAATACATACGCACGCATACACACACACACACGCACACACACGCACACGCGTACACACACGCAAGGACACACACACACACACACACGCACACACGCACAAGCACACACACGTATACACAGACGCATACACACACATACACACAGACATACACACAGACGCATACACACGCATACACACGTACACGCACACACGCACACGCATGAATACACACACATGCATATACACACACAATATGACTGACTATCCACATGCAGAACATGAGAGCTTCTGGACCTGGACCTGAAGTCCGGGATGGTGGAACATTCGTGAACATCCAAATAGATCGTGGGAGGTGTCAAAGTGAAGCTTTTGGTGGGGTAGAGTCAGAATGGCGTGTTCTTTAGTGCCTCAATCTGCGCATGCGCAGTTGGGTGTAGTAAGTACAGTGATCATTTTGGGGTGCGTGGAGGTGTGTTTGGGGTAGAGATGGACCACTCTTGGTCCGAATGTGTCCTGGTAGGTGTCATTTTGTAGCTCTCGGATGCCTGCTTTGTATACTACGGCCAGACTGCGCATGCGCAGAATATTGAAAACGGACGAGCCATATTAGTCCAGTCGGATGCTCCTCCACGAGAGCTTCAAAATAAGACCTCATACGACACCATAGGATCATTAGGGGTTCAACTAGACCCCAAAACGTCCACACAGTATGGACCTATACCCTCATAGCCAGTGGGCCTATATGGACCTATATACACACCTACCCGGTACTTTTCGAAAAATTTCACCGTTTAGCTTCGAGACCCTTCCCATCGTGTTTTTCTTGGCGAGACGTGAAAAACAAGACCAAACAACCCATAGTAAAGCCCACGAAAAAATTCCCAGGTTGGACCTATACCTCCATAGCCAGTATGGGACTATATGGGCCTATATACAGACCTACCCGATACTTTTCGAAAAATTTCACCGCTTACCTCCGGGACCCCTCCCATCGTGTTTTTCTTGGTTTGACGAGGCCAAACAACCCAGAGTAACACCCACGAAAAATTTCCCCTCCCATCGTGCTCTAGGTGTTGAGATGTGAAAAACAAAACCAAACAACCCATAGTAACACCCACAAAAAAGATTCCCAGGTTGGGCCTATACCCCCATAGCCAGTATGGGGCTATATACAGGCCTACCCGGTACTTTTCGAAAAATTTCACCGTTTCGCTCCGGGACCCTTCCCATCATGTTCTAAATGACGAGACGTGAAAGACAAGACCAAACAACCCATAGTAACACCCCCCCCAAAAAAAAATGACCACCCCATACCCCATATAGGCATTTCCCCGTATATTGTATAATACATATAATTGTATAAGAGTCCGTGTTCCGCTTTTTATTTATTTATTTTTTCTTTTTTTTCTGTGAAAATACTCATGACATGACTGAAGAGAGCTTCACTCGACCCAATGGGACCATGCATCCTATTTGAAGTCTGAAGAATATTCCCCCGGCTCCCCACGTATTTGGAACTATTTTCTGTCCGCGGAAGCAGACCGCATCACCACCAGACCGCATCACCGCGGAGGACTACATACCCTGCAAAACTTGGAACTCTTCTGTGTTCGGAGGTAGCTTTTTGGTCATTCTGCCGGAACTATAGTGACCTTGACCGCCACGTGACCTCCACACGAAAGTAGGTCAATGCAACTTTAAAAGGGTTTTATATGCTACTTAGTAGTACCAGTGTTATGGATACGAATGTCCTGGTGATTAGTGTCCCTTTTCATATCCTTTTTTATTGCAACCAAGGACGGACACTTGTCCCCAATGTGGAGACAAATGTCCTACCTGGGTTAGAAGATAAGAGCCGGACACTCGTAGCCGCCGGACATTCTTAGCCTCCACTCCGGACTCAACGGGAAGTAAAATCATTTTGGAATTTTAGGGTACCGTTGCTGTTATATTTTGATGATATCATAGTAATAGGTAGAGATATTGTAGAGCATCTTAGAATGTGCTATGACAGAAGAATCAAAACCCATTTCACACAGTTTATACGAGACGGAAATATAGTTTTATTGAGTACTTTTAGTCAAACCAGTTGAAAGTATACACCAGTTCCAGCGATGGATTGCGGATAAGTTTAACCAAAAGTTCAGTAACACATCGACAATTTACTTATAACTAGATTCAACAAGTTAATATACAAACCTTGTAAGATATTTACATTGGTAAATCTGTACTTTAATATATATAAAGGCTCTCCGTTTGTTATCAAAATCTTACAATTAGATTTAATAAGTTTTTGTATATAATGTTTGGGAGGTAATTTTCAATGGTACAACTGTCCATTGTTATGTACATATAGGCTCTCGATTTGTGAAAATATGAAGAGGAAAATTTAGAAAATAAGCAAAACCCAACACAATTGATAACAAAGAGGCTACCAGGCCCATGCTGTATAAAAACAATATTGGGAGATCTTCAATTGGTAACAAACCGTATTAATAAATAGAAACATATATGGGATATGCAAATCAGTAAGTTAACATATAATATGGCATGCCAGATGCCTTATATTATAATATAGCCAACAACATCACAACATGTTCCAACATCCATGTATCCATTATTATCACTACTGCGTGTGTTCATAGATATCTAAAATGTTTCTAACATAGTGACGAACATCAAGGAGTCTCAACTCCAAATTAGAATGTCTTGTCTCATAGAGCTAAGCTAACTGTATCAGATTGGAGCGGATCGCCCTCGGGACTTTGACGCTACATAGTCGCACATCCGATCTGCGTACAGATCCACATAGAGAATCAATTTCAGCACTATTGAAGTTAGAGTTATTCTGGTTTAGGTTCTGTTGTTGGTTGTAGATGGGTTGCTTGTGCTGATTCGGAGCAAAAAGAGCATATTCTTGGACCATGGGCGGTACCGGAGGGAGAAACTGCGGCACCACTCTCGTCTGGTACCCAGGCTGGTGGGGTGGTGGTTGAGCCGTGGCACCACTATAGCCGACGAATGGGTCTCCTCGCTCGTAACTGTTGGCTGCGCCTGGACCCGTCATGCTTCCTCCCTGGGCATCAGCTGGTCTCATCTGCCCTTGATGGGGATGTCCGGAGTACGTCTCCGTGTTGGTGGCCACAGTGTAACCAGCCGTCTGGGCAAAGACGGCGCCTTGCCGGAATGTAGCAGCATGGGGATTGGGGGGAATTTGCTGTTGGTGAACGACCACATGTGGACGAGGTTGTAGTTCCACGCGACTCCAAGCAGCTGCAGGGACTCCGACACCAACAGTCTTACCATGGACATCAGTCAACATGTAGTTGCCTTGATGAGGTTGGGGATGCCAAATGGCGATGTTACCACCGATCTGCGTCACTGGTCTCTGGAAGCCCTGTAGAACCCTTGCGGTATTGGCTTGATATCCAGGCTGCTGTATGAAAGCTTCCCCACTAACACCAGCATAGACAGCACCGGTCGCTTTCTGTTGAATACATGTACGATCACATCATATATGATCTTATATACAGTTACTTTCTATGCCGTACGAGTACTCATGGGTTTATTTAGTCTATTCCTTCAGCCCTTACTTAGGCCTAGCGAGCTCTTCCCCGCACACACCTCAGTTCCTTGTTCATCCAACTATTTCCGAGTGCTCGAGGCCAATTCCGTGTACATGGATCAGAAATCCTGTCGATCGCCCCATCCAATCCTTGCGCTCGTGAAGTATTCCATGGCTGCGGACAAAGTTCCGTGGACTCACATCAGTTCTCCTCCGAAGCTAAGTCGGCCTTTTCCACCGAGCGATCACGAACATCACTCTCTATGCAATGGGATGTTGATGTGACGCAATACCGACGCTTTGGTATAAGAGTTGATGATGTATAAGTTAACGGAGAAGAACAGACTCTCTTCTCTGATGTGACAGTTCAGCCCGAAGTTTCCGGCTATTTTCGTCGAAAACATTCGAATCAAGCGGACCCAGGATAACCGGTCAAAATGTATCCGAGCGCATGGAACTTTGTACGCGGGTGAGGAATAGTTCAAGAGCTCAAGGATTTGATGGGACGAGTGCCAGGGTCCACGCACATGGAATTGGCCCAGAACACATGGAAATAGATGGATGGACAACGTGCGTATGTGACGGAGTTCGCTACTGCTACTGGGTCTGAGATTTCCCTCCCTGAACGAGCGCACACTAGCCGGACTACGTCAGGCTATACAATATAATATCCCTGGTTATCCTTGCTCTAAAATAGAGTAATCAGTCAGAGCGCTTGTGATGGAGGCGCGTCCTGATTGGTCAATCAGAGCACTTGTGATGGAGGCGCGTCCTGATTGGGATTTAGCCATTAAGTGTGTCTGTTAGACCGCCCCTTGGCAAACTGTTATTGGTATGTACAGCCTGTTCAGGAGAGACTAGGTTTTATTCAGTGATTGAGAGGAGATAATGACGTATCTATGCAGTGATACCTCTCCTGCGTTCATATGAGATGAAATTTTAATGAGAAACGTAAAATGGCGCAATATTATGATGTCATCTCGTGAGAAATAATACCGGAAATCGTTTATCACAAGATCAACATAGGAATGACCAAACAAACATTCGCAAGGACACCATCAATCATCGCAAGCAACCCTCACAGATGAAAGCAAAACTCCGTTGAACGTCCAGCTTCAGCTTACGGTACCTCTTCATGAAAATGGCACAGTTCAGTTGCATCGGATATACGTCAGAAGATATAGCGTTCAAATGAGAACGCCCAAAACACTCTTAATAGTAAACCACTATCCTGTCAACTTCATCTGCACGTGTCCGATTAAATATTATCACATATTTACCGGGACTTTTTAGTGCCCAACATCCCTATGAAATTGAAAATTTGAATCGATGTGCTAGAACTGAACACCGAGCTAACTAAACAGAAAAAACCTCTTAGATTTCTTAGCTGTCAAAACAAAATTCAAGCTGGTCGGCTATCGCCATCCAAATCGGCTATCAACATCTAGATGCAAACAACTTCGGGGAAAAGGACGCTAACGCCTATTGTACTTATGCACCAGGGCAAACAGGCACATGCAATATTTGTTGACTTGACTGGCTTCGCGCAGATGGTTAATATATGAGAGAACAATACTTAAATATATTAGCGAAGTCTAACCTGCCACTGTTGAGTTTCAGGGACATGGACTGTCCGATGTTGTTGGGGCGGTGGTACAGGATGAACGGAGACGGAACTGCTTCCATATGCGGTCTCCGTCTTCGCTTTAATTTCAGGAGCGTTTTCAAATCCAGGCGGAACTCTGCAGCCTCGTTTTAGGACCTGTGGTCCGCTCGTGGTAGTTTTTGTTGTTTCAACATCCAGCCTCACAACAGTCGACTCACTTCAAAGAGAAACGTTAGTAGTGAAACAAGATTTTGAGCTCACGTGAGCATGTGCGAGGACGAGGCGTAAGGAGGAGTGAGGAGAAGGAAGGGCGGAGTAAGGACGGTGAAGAGGAGGAGGGAACAGGTTTAGGTTCAGAGTGCAGCTGCAAGGAGCATGAAGGAAAAGTAATGAAATCGACCAATCAGAAACATGTATGCCGACAGGTTTGATCACGTGACTATAATTTGTAAAGACTCTTCCGCCTTTAATGATCAGGCGACCATATTTCTTAAAGAATCGTTTGTCATATTTGTTCACATGGCGTATTTGTAAAACGAACATGTTTAGTCAAGTGATAGTCTGGCCAATAGAGTGACTGATTTACCATAGACATTTGATTAAATTCGCTATATCAGTGTAGATGTATACTATGTAATCATGAATAAGCATGAATGTTATTGTGATGAAACTAAGGGTACGTAACTCGATTTTTAATATTTCTCTAGCGACTACGAATAAGCTATAACTGATGAAAGTATCCCTTTACTTTTCCCGCTTTCAGTAGGTCCCGCAAATTCAATCGTAAATGGTTGTGTTTCGTAGAATCAGGTACATATGGTGATTTATTTATATTGGATTCAGACCTCTAGCGTATTTGTTTGGGAGTACTATGTTATAACCCAAATGATGCTTGTCGCTATCCCTCGATCTGTCGAACTTTTTGCCGTCATGCATGTGATCATTATGGTATCTTTTCAAGTGTCACATATATCACATACATGAGAGGAATGCAGTTTGGTAGATTCAGAGACAGGGCAAGCATGTTTTGGGTTAGCATATAGTACTCCCAAACGCATAGGGATGAGGTCTGAATCAGATGAAACACATTATGTACCAGATGCTACGAATCCCTAACGCCATCCATTTACGAGGAAATTGACGGGATCTACTGGAAGCGGGGGAACTAAATGGATATATACATATGTAAGTTATTACGAGGACTTCAAGGTTATGTAGAGCCCGAAGAATTATCTAATGCTACGACAAAAGATCATATTCAACGATATGAGTATGTAGTTTGTGAAAGGTATCTCCGTGAAGTTAGGCCAGATATTGGATCTCAGTGTTAGAAATCTGATAATAGTCGATGACGTTAATTTGACGTGTTTACTGAAGGATAATACCACGATAACGTATCTGTTATTTGTGTAGTACAGAAACTGTTAGAGCAGGATAAAGCTGCAAGACATATAGCTTTGAATAGCCAGTATGTTATTCTTTTCAATAAATCCATCGACAAGCTTCAATTTTCTTATTAGGTCGTCGTATTTATGCCCAGCAACCTAAGTGCTTTATGAAAACGTATGAAGATTCCATCTCTTCGCCTTATGGGCATGTATTTATCCGAATACTCATGAACATGTATTGATTAGTGTTACAAAGAAGAAGATTGAAAATGTTGCACATGCTGAGAGGAATCCATGTAAAAGAAAATGTTTTTCAAAGGGTGAGAGTGACTGTGAGAGGAGTTAACTATTATAGAGATAGTCCAATCGACTAACAGTCGAAAATACACTGCATGGAAAGAGATGTTTGGCGATACGATAACGGAGGCAGTGTATAATGATGATATCGAAGGGAGGAAGCAACAGTGTGTTAGACAGGGTTATGACGAAGATGAAACAGATGAAATGACCAAGACAGACTATATTCCAATAATCTAAAAGAAACGTCAAAGATGCATGCCTTCGTAAAAGATTCTTATGAGGAGAAAGATGATAATATTCACGAAATTTTGAAAGTAGCCAATCAGATCCAACTAATATACAATATTGATAATGGGGAAACTATTAGACGAAGTCACAAACACAGAAAATACTTATTCAAGAAATTGGTAACAGAGTTTCATTAGTCGGAAATATCAAAGAAAAATATTTGAGGATTAAGTATACTAGAAATGTTCAATAGAAAGAAAGATTAGATATACTATGTGATTAATATGCAACTGTGTGTTGAAAAGTTTTCATGTGCCTGGTTGGTCAATAAACATAACACTACATCGTCAGTTTGTGCGTTTCTTTCTGCAGTTCAGCAAAACCCATCTATTACTACTGTAGAGTCGTTTCCTTTCTTCATATTGGAATGGATGGTTTCCCAAATTATCCGCTGCTGAATATATAAGCTTATTTCCGGTTTGATAATGTCACTATGATTTCATTGGAATACTTTGCAGATATATTCAATCACAATTCAATGAACAAAATTTATATAGCAAGGATGCGATATAGATTTATCATAAAATGGGCATGGTAGTTTTGATAACAAATCCAAACTCGAGTTGCCTCCCCTTATTCTTGTCGTCCTAATACCGTTAATGTAAATAATTGGTTGCATTGTATGATATGGCAATAGAATGAAATCGCTCTGGTAAATCCTTCAATATGAAGATCAGACTGTCTGGAGATCAGATATGGCGGGCAATTCTTCACAAATCAGTCAAGAACTCAAACAACGTCGACGATTCTTTACAAATTATAGTCAGGTGATCGAACCAGGCGGTCGTATAAATGAATTTGATTGATGGAATCCATTATCCTCCTTCTTGCTCCCTGCACATGCAACCTAAACCTGTTTCCTCCTCCGTCGTCTTATCTCCTCCTCGAACCTGCACACGTGAACTCCGTCTAACATTTTTCCACTACTCCGGTGAGTAGTATCATCTTGATAAGTATCAGTCTGATACAAATGAATAATATTAAACAGTTTTCATATAGGCACACTGATATATATGTGGTTCATCAATTTGATGGAAGCTCTAGTTATCGTACGAACAGCACAGCATTAAACTGAGCAAAATATTAACATTAACATTTTATTGGAAACGTCAGTCTCAAATATGTGTTGATTATGGTTGTATTTTTTGGTGTAGCCAGTCTGGGGGATAAAGAATGAGATGGCTGACATAAGTATCTTAAATTCCACATTCCAGTCCCCAAAAGTCGACCCACGAAATAGTTACTTTTTCTATGCTGTATCGCATGATGGAATATATTTTGCTTAAATAGCAACCATAATGCACTCATTTTGAAAATATGCGGTAACCCTATCTGGCCTGGGCGATTTGGGGTGTACCGCAGCCTTTTGGGGGGGGGGCGGAAAGTGCCCCCCTCCCCTATATTTTTCGTTATCGCTAATGTTAGAGGGCTGAAACTTACCACACTATATCTTTGGGTCAAGCTCTAAAAGAAAATGTAAAAAAATCCAAGATGGCCGCCATGATGACGTCACTGTGACGTCATTTTCAAAAAGAGCATTTTTGGACGATTTTTCGATCAAAATCTACGAATTTTTTATTATTGTTTTTTCTTCGCGAAAATGGCTTGATAAATTAGTAAATAATAATCTGATATGAAATAAAATAAGTTTTACTCACTTTTCCGTACAGAAAAGCAAAAATTTTGAAGAAATATGTCGAAAACATCACTTTTTCTGGTACCCCACATGGCCGCCATTTTAATTTACACATGATCCTCTGCTCGAGAGGTTATGCAAATAGGCTCAAAATAACCCCAATATGATAACCTATAACGTCACGAAGTTTCAGCTCTCAGTTTCGCAGAAAGTTTGATAGGGGGGCATTTCGCCCCCCCCCCCTCCCCCAGGCCTGGTAGGGTTAATGGGGAAGGGAGGGAGGGGGAAGAAATCAGGGGGTGTTTTTTGGTGATGCTAAGACATATGCTTTCAGTAAAATGCATAGAATCGCCTTGAACCAACATTCTGAATTTTTGTGTAATTGTTGAAGAAATAAGGCAAATACATCACTTTTCTGGTATCCCCACATGGTCGCCATTTCGAATTTACCCATGATCCTCTGCCCGGGGGGTCATGCAAATAGGCCCAAAATGACCCCAATATGATAATCTAAAAAGTCACGGAGTTTCAGTTCCCAATGACCAACATGGGGGGCGGAAAGTGCCCCCCCCCCCTTTTACTACGTTGCTATGACGTATAGGTGAAAACCAATCTGATTAAAATTAAATCCTATGTGCTCCCCATTTGGATATATCGCTTGCCTATATAGCGACATGTACGATTGGGGAGCATTGATAGGATATTAATTTATTAAGATTGAGGTGAAAACCCAAGTACGCACGGTCCACTTTGAATCCGGCCGAACAACTCCTTCAGTTTTACACATGAGCGAACTACTTTTCATATGCTCTGTCTAGATAAACAGGGGAAATAATCTCCAGATAATTCTTTTTAGCGCTAGGTCACCAGAGGTATTATGCAGACTTGAAAAGTAATCGAAATGTTCGGCAAACATCTATTTTACTATATATGATGTCACATCCGGCGATGTGCGCGCGGCCCGGAATCCAGTCCAAAAATCTGACTGGTGGCTGGGGTATTATTAGACCCCCAGCGAGGTGGTTGAGTACGGCGCTGTAATGAAAATGCTAATCCGATTGTTGCGTAACGCCACAGTATGACGTTGTAATGTAAATTCGATTAATACATAATAGGACAGTCCCGATATGGAACTTCCTGACCACAAAAGGAGCGAAACGAAAGTGGCGTTACGCCTGAGGTTAGGCAACGACAACCTCGCCACCAGGGGTCGCTTTCCAGTAGGGAGGACAGGACCGCATCAATCTAATTAAAATTATATCCTATCTGCTCCCCCATTTGGATATATCGCTGTAACATCAATCTAACTAAAATTATATTCTATCTGCTCCCCCATTCGGATATATCCAAGTGGGGGAGCAGATAGGATATAATTTTAATTAGATTGGGACCGCATATAGCTCGAGATTGAAGCAACGAACCATTTCTTAACATTGGCAATGCTGTATTAATTTATTCACGGCGTTTTATAGGCGATGATTTCTGTTTGCAAATGGCTATTTAACTCCGAGGCAACAACATCTTCAAAGTTGTTTAGATTTTCAGTATTTTGAAAGCTACAGCCGTGGTTGTATTTCTCCCTTATCAGGAGATAAAATATATATTCAAATGAACTGAATATTCCCTTGAATACCCCCGAAGGATCTCTTCTAATTTTGATTAGGTTTATCCTGGTTTTGCGCCTAAAGCTGATCTCCATGGTAACGGAAGTCATACAGCTGACATGCGCTGTTCGGAGTTTCCGCGTGATACATGGCTTTCAACATGGATGTCAATCTAGCACTATAGAACTCACTTTAGCTGCGAAAACTGACATCTGGCCTAGTGGATTTCTGGGAGCGGAAACGTCGTACCTGTTTGTTTATACTTTCTTATTTGTTCTACTTTTTATGTGTTTTGTATTCTATCCCAAATGGGATGCTCAGTACAATAAAGAATCTTATCTTATCATGCGAACAATTAATTTTCGGCGGAACCAATCTCGCATTCGTCTATTTCCGTATTGGCGGAAATTAGCCCAGTTGCTGCGTTCTGGGGACAGATTGCTATTATTCAACTAAACATAGAAATAGTTTGGTATAATTTGAATGAATTATGTTCGTTTGGTTAAAATTAACTTCATTTCACAATGAAATGCGATCGGATTGCTCGATTATCAAAGGCACTATTTCGTAGCCGGCTCACTGCGTGATCGTCATACGCTCCCCACCGATGGGAATTTGTGCGTTCTATGTGAGAGGCTCTTTCCGCCAGTACGGAAATAGCCGAACGTGAGATTGCATGGATGTCAATATGGATTCCTAGCAGTACGGTACGAGGTACTAATGTCCTACATTATCCGAGACCGTGTCGAGTGCTTGACCTGACGTCACTCGGGCAATGACATCGTTTCGCGCCTTTCATGGCTAAAGAGTTCTATCTCGGGACTGTGCTATATTCCACAGTACGACGCTGTAATGGAAATGTTAATCCGATTCTTGCATAACATCACAGTATGGCATGGCGTTGTAATGGGAATGTATCAAATTGTATCACTGTTCCACCCCAAGCGCTGCATTACCGACATACGTGATACTCATCTATAGCGTGCGTTCGTGCGCTAATACGTACGTACGTGCGCTTTTGTTTTGATTCTTCCTTACATTAGAAAATGTGATTCCTCATACCAGGATACCCTTTTCAATATGCAATTTCTCCTACAAGAAACTATTATTCCTCTATAAGGAACGATGTTCCTAATGTAGTTTCTCGTCTGACATGTAGGTACACGCATATTGAAAAGGGGTAAATGTGCAACGTTCTAACGAGTTCTCAAAAAACATTTATTGTTCTTGAAGATCGTTAAATGTTGCACATTAAAAGGACACACAAGGTATCGAACGTCGTGTCCGTCAGTCCATGCCACTGGTCCGTATACCTGAGTAGTGATACCATCTTGTGCAACATTGTAACGAGTTCTCAAAAAAGATTTATTGTTGTTGAAGATCGTTACAATGTTGCACATTAAAAGCACACAGGTATCGAACGTCGTGTTCGTCAGTCCGTGCCACTGGTCCGTATACCTGAGTAGTAATACCATCTTGTGCAACATTGTAACGAGTTCTCAAAAAAGATTTATTGTTGTTGAAGATCGTTACAATGTTGCACATAAAAGGACACACAAGGTATCGAACGTCGTGTCCGTCAGTCCGTGCCACTGGTCCGTACACCTGGGTAGTGATACCATCTTGTGCAACATTGTAACGAGTTTTCAAAAAAGATTTATTGTTGTTGAAGATCGTTATAATGTTGCACATTAAAAGGACACACAAGGTGTCGAACGTCGTGTCGGTCAGTCCGTGCCACTGGTCCATACACATGGGTGGTGATACCATCTTGTGCAACATTGTAACGAGTTCTCAAAAAAGATTTATTGTTGTTGAAGGTCGTTACAATGTTGCACATTAAAAGAACACACAAGGTATCGAACGTCGTGTCCGTCCGTCCGTGCCACTGGTCCGTACATCTGGGTAATGATACCATCTTAGAAATCTTACCCTGTGACTGTATGGGCGGCCAGAAAGAAGTACGGGGTGACGCAGTTACCCAAGGGGTAATGTGCTATAGTGACATTCCAAACGCCATAGCTTTGTTATTCTGTATTTCACTGCCTGTAAAGGGTGTATGGAAATAACTGAAGTTGAATAGCTTTCGACGTTGTGTGCTGTTCTGGAAGATGTGTGGAGTTTTAACGCGAAGTCGTTGGGTTCACGACACTCTTTTTGCCTGTTCTGTTTTGTTTTTGAGCAGTTGACATAAATCCGAGGCAGTCACATGAAAAAATGGTTGTAGTAATTACTTTCTTTCCTCGACGATTTGATAGCTCTGTCGTCAAGTGCTTTTATACACAAAATGAGTGTCATAAACTGAAACTAACCTGAATGTTGTTGAACTAACGAAGGGCACTTTCAGAGACTGTGCCAAGTTAGTCGTAGTCCTCGACGAAGCAGCTGATGTGTCGGATATCTCCTCACTGCCCACATTGGACACCTTTGTCGCCATTGATTTCACCATTGTCTTGGCAATCAGTCTGCGGAGCCACTCGGGCGAGCTTCGAAGAAAACAATGGAATGGGATATAAATGCAAAATTTGTTCTGATCACCCAAGCTGTGATTCTGGTTGCCCTGTCGAGGAAAAGACATCGCAAGTTTTTGTCTGATGTACATGCAAAGGATACGATGGGATCGCCTTCAAAAGCCTAGCTTCAAACCACAGGTTCAATGAGTCGAGATGGCTCACCGGGACTTGGCATTTCTGTCGTTATCAATGATGTATTGTACATTTATTTCCAGTTATCTGGAAATCACCCATTTTCTGTGTTAAGTAAAATTTCCACGTTCCTCGTTGAGTTTCTGAACATTGTGCATCCCCCTCAGAACATCCCCTGTGATAAGTAGGCCTACGGGCACAATCGGTCAAATGTGTATGAATATAGCACCCCTAACGATTCGTTACCATGAAATTGCAGAATACGTGCCATTTAATTAGCTAATTAAGCTAATTAAATAAACACGGGATGCAGCCATTCTGCAACATCTCCTTCAGAACATTCCATATAATATGTATACCAATACGGGCACAATCGGTCAAGTATTTGTGAATATACTAACCCTAACAATAGCCTTAACATGAAATCGTAGCAGATTTTCCAGTTAATTAGCTAATTAATCTGGTTAAATATTCACGGAATTCAGCCTTACTACAGCACCCCCCTTAGAACATCTGACCCTTGTGATGATTTGTATCACAGTCACGCTTTTATTGTAGCTGTTCATGTGGACACCTTGAATGACATGACCACACGGTCCCTTGCACCGGCAGGAGCGGTATTAGATACAAATATTTAAGAGTGATGATGTAATATCCCTATCAAGTCATCTGATGGAAAGCGATGAAATATGTGACCGTTAGGTAGAAGAAACGACTCAACCGGGGAAAATATTAGTGGAATGCACGTTCTTCAGAACACTCATCCGTGAGGCCCGACGCCGACCAAGCGCTTCATTGTCGACCATGTTTATCAGTCACAAAACCACAATCTACAGAGGGCAAGCCTCGGGGACGTAACGTCCACCAGCAGAATCTCATCATACATCTTCTCATCACATGAGAAACATACCTGTTGAGAGGGTTGAGGTCTGACCGTTCAAGGATATCACTCGACTTCTCCATCTTATTCGGATCGCTGGTTTTCACTGCAGAAATATTCTCTGACTTAACGCTATTCCCACACTGAGATGTGTCATTCTGGGTGGCGCATGTACTGTTCCGTGGAGCGTTCTTCTGGAGTACATCGGTGTTCTTATATTGTGACACACTTGTGTGGTTCGGGGTGATAACATCAGAGTATATCGAGAAATTCGCGGAGATGATCGAAGTTGGAACACTGTCATTCGTCATCTTAGAAGCACCAGTTACTGTCTGTGGCTGTGCGGTTGTTGTTATGTTAGAATTATTCTGAGAACCATTGTTAGACGATGTCGAAATTACAGTTCTGGCAACGCGTGATGCGTAAGTGTTCGCCAATGATGGGTCGCATCTACTGGTCAACGATGGCTGCATGATTTTAATACCGGGCCGTTCTTTGGTAGCATTTTTCAAATGTTTCAGCGCGTCTTCATCAATATGCTCCTGTGCGAAGCGTTGCCATGTCTGTGGAGGTGTTTCGTTTCTTCCGTTTACCGTGTCAGCTTGTTCTTGATTGACCACTTCTGGGTCTTTCCTGCGGAGGATCCCTCTAATGTACGGTTCTGGGACATCACCAACACCTTTGTCCTCAACTTTGTCCCCATCTTTGTCTGTAATCCAGGGCCAAGCTGATGTGTTTATTTCAGATTTGACCGTTGTCCGCCATTTTGGAGCCGAGTGGGGTTTTCTGGCAGTTATTCTTCGAGGGATTTGTGAACCCGTGGACTGAAGGTGACAATCATCCCAAATTCCTCTTACAGCTGCAATACTTTCTAGCAGCTTGATCTCATCAGATGATCCATTTCCAGTCTCGCCATTGGATAAACCGGAACCAACCGAATTTGCAGAAAGGGTATTGTTCGGAATCGCTGATTTATCGGTACAGGTTCTGCCACCGACACGACAAGACAGGATCTGTGATTTCTGACTGAGGCCTCTCAGGAAGCGGGTATACTTACTGAAACACTCGTCCACAATATCCGATACTTTGTCCAGGGTGAGGAGAATATTATGTTGAGGTTTGTCAACAACATGACGACCGTCAAATCTCGGCGATACCATGTGTGCGAGACCGTCGAAACGTCTGTAAAATGTATGAAACTGATTTAAAGCAACGAGTTAAAAGCACCATTCCAGGGAATTTGGATGTCCCAAACAAATTAGTTTCAATATATAGCATTGGCGACGGATAACTTGGAGTGATTTATATGATAGGCTTCTCGCCTCCCATGCATGCATATATGTAAACTGAATTACTATTACTTACAACCTAGGATCAAAAGGATTATTATACATGGTTGGCTCGAGGTTATCTCTCCCCTGTCCGACAACACGGATAGCATCCCAATAAGCACTCAGTATCTGCAAATAAAAGTGGACATTCTTGTATCACAAAGACGAGTGTTTGGCAATATAACTACGTAAGATCTGTCTTATATTTCATAATTTTCTCCCACTCAGCATCGTGATACGGCTTGCTTATTATTGTAGTTATGAAGATAATCGATACAGAACTTGCAGTAGACTGGTGGCCGATGGAAAAACATTGGAAATTTGCCTGTTAAAGGAGTACTTACTTTATTTTATATAGGTTCCTATTACAAAAGTTAGACTGTTTGAAGAAACGTAACCAACTATTTTACTGTCATTGAGGGCGGTAAGTTATTATTTTTATTACAATTTGTAATGCCTTGTTTCCGCATTTTGGTCGGGACTGATGACGTCAGATTTCAGGACAACGTCACGGCTAACGCTTGATCCAGTGACGTTCCAACTACGGACATTTGAACTACTCTGGGTCCGAGTTTAATTCGAAGAGAAAAAACTGCCGTGGCAAATTCCACGAGGTTAATTCCTAAAAAGAATTTTTTGGGGGGTTATCTCCGCCAACTTTCCCATGTTTTTCAGCTGAGACTTGTTCGATTTAAGTATAATTTGTCAGCTGTACCAAACATAGTTAATAGATATAATTTGTTACATTTAAACATATATCATAAAATCAGAGATTATAACACCCGAAAATCGGGACAATTCCGTAGAATACTACTTTTTTCTAGACTTCTAGAATACAACTAGATAAATCAGTTTTCAAAATGTAACAAACACAGTTCTGCAGATATAACTGATTATATTCAACAATATGTCACAAAATCAGACATTAATACATCCGAGAAGGGGCATAACTCTGTAAAATATGAGCGAACGGGAGCCATTTGCGTCTGGCCTATAACTAGGTAAATAAATCGAACGCCGACGTGTTCTGAGAGTGTTCAAGATTGAATACGCGTGTTAAAGTTGTGAACGCTTATGTTAGAGTTTAGAATGCTATTATCCAAACTTATAATGCACGTGTTAAAATAATGAACAGCTGCATTAATGGTTTGAATGGTAAAGTTCAAAATTGAACATGGAAGTTAACAATTTGAACACAATTACGCGATCAATAAGTGTTACAATTTAGGCGTTCAATAATTGAACACCTCCGTCTACAGTGAAGGTTTTATGAATGGACAACACGAGGCCGATACAAAGGGATACAAGACTTAAAACTGATTTTTCCAGAACCCCGAATACATCGTTGGAATTCTTGCAATTTGATTGTTGCTTTAGCAGAATTTATATACTTTAATGGTACATCGTTGGAATTCTTGCAATTTGATTGTTGCATCAGCAGAATTTATATACTTTAATGGTGAAACGTCCCATTTTCTGGCGATATGACGTCTCAGCGCGAGCTCCATTTTGTTTAGCAATTTCTGAGAAACTTTCCATCGCTATGAATTCCTACATATCTATTCCAGTCATTTAGCGTTATTTACAAGACTTCCGTCGTACGGACTGAATAGTCGCCTTTGTGACATAGCTCTACTGTAAATATTATGCAATGTTCAACTGTAGTCAATCTCTTATCTGTACAATCTTCGTAAACCCAGATTGATATAATTGCAATCATGACTGTCTGTCCCTCCGAGAGTGTTTTCGTCGATATTTCGGAGACTTTTGCACAACTGTGAAATGTTATTCCAAAATCTCAAGAAAATGCTTTATGGTTGTATTCTCCTGTCTGATGAAGTTTAGCTATACAGCAAAATATCCGAAATATTGACAAAAACGTCTAGGATATATTATATAGCAAGTGACTTTCGACTAAGTCTTCTAATTCTCTTTAACACTTACACAAGACAAAGGGGCGGCATCGTCAAAAAGTCTTGTGTAAATGGTGAAAGAATGGGAAGGAGTGATTTTTCTTCTGAGCCGAGTGTTGTTATTACCTTGTTGTCTCCTTCGAGATTTGGGTAACGTTTTCTTTCTTGGTTCGGGTCTACCCATTGTCGTATTCTAAAATACAAAATACAAAAGGCATCGTCAGTACAATATTTATGCATCATTATTTTCTAGGCTTTTGGATTTCAAAGTACCATCTTTGACATTAGGACCGGATATAAATCAACGGAATTGCTTACGTTTCTAACAGAGATTCCACACAATCACCATCGAGCGGGTCGCTGTCCGTCCCTTTGTCGTCAGCTGGGGCCAAAAACCGAACTTTCTTCTGAGTTCCTTTGAGCTTTGAGGAGTCCCGTCTGTGAATGTTCTCTTCTGATCTGGTCTGTTTAATGCAGCTGGTTTTAGCGAATACTCTCAGTGATGCCAAAATATCCGCCGGAGTCACCTTCTTCAGGCGGTTTTCTATTTCCACAGTTCGGGTTTGTATTCGTCTGCACGCAAACTGAAAGGAGTCGTCATTTGTTCTCCAAGTATCGTTAGCCGTCAGATCCAGGCTTCGTCTGCTTCCGTAAATATTGCAGCCTCCATCCTCTCCATAGGTATTCGTTTCCTTCCCTGTTTTCAGTTGCTTCCTAGCCTCGTGAAATATTTCATCCAAAAGGTTATCATCTTGAGACATAATTTATGGTGAAAAAGGCGTGAAATTCAACTACTGAATCCGGCAACAAGCTGCAAGATGACGTTGGTAAAATGTTTGAAGTTGTAGACGGGTAACAACATTTTGGCGTCAACGTCGCCAAAACAATGCTTGTGTGACGTACCGTAGTTATATACGATGACGTCATCAAAGGTGCATACCGTACGCCAGCTAAACATTTAAAAGTAGCTTTGAACTAATGTATTCCGGAAGTTTTCGCCGATATTTCGGACCCAAATATTCGCACAGCAGTGACATTTTGCACAATCTAAACTCAATTAGACCAATTCCATTCTCAACTTCCATTAAATTCTGTTCAAAATCAACGAAATGCCACATGTGTTATTTTACGGAGTTGATGACATTGGTCTATCATCGTTATAACAGGCAGGCTTGCTGCCATGACGTCAAACATGCAATATCAATCTCGAAACCAGAGCTATCCGGTCCTGTCCTCCCTACTAGGCTCTGGGACGGCGCTCAGCAGTACGATCGGTCATTGGATAGCACACAAAACCCTAGAATTTAGAACATGACGAGAGCGTATCTGTGGAGATTAAGCCAACGTCCCGACGTCATGGATGTTACGAGCGCGTCTGAAAGATGACGTAGCCTACCAGAACTCTTTATGCATTCTTGCGAAACATTTTCTATTCTGACGTCATGACGTTATGACACTGGCCATTAAGATGACTCATGACTGACGTTTTATAAGGAATAGGATATGTTCCAATGGAACCGGAAGGGGCCACGTGAAAGAATTTTTCAATGTATTATGGGACCCACTTTCAGCGACCGTCGTAGACTGGATACCCGTCTCTATTAATAACGTTGGGATACATAGAGACTGGCCCCGGGTCCTGTGACCTTCGCCTTGGCGGCGACGTCATATCCCATAATGCCTCTCGTGACGTTGATCCGTAAATGTTATAACACACGTGCGAGCCTTACGAGAAAAACATAATGAATTCCACTGTATTCGGAAAGAATATTCGGGAATGAAAAGGCACGAGATATATGGTCTGCTGTAGAATTTAAGGGCTATCTCCATTTAAAAAACTAAAAGATGTACTATTAGTATAATGTATTATGATCACGGATATACTACAGACAAATACATGGTCATAATAATGTGACATTACTGTGGTTAAACAAATGGGGTTACAAAATTAAAAAAAAGGAATTGATTCGACTTCTAGGCTCATAAAAATATTCGTTTTATCATATTTTTAATATATGTTTTTCTACAATGTCTGGAACATGTTCATTCGAGTAACGTGTGCCAACAAGGCATGGAAAGTCAATCTGAGTTTTTCACCATTATCTCGATTTTTTATGTTCTGCAGAAGTGTTGTATTCACGATCCTGTGCTACATTCATGATCCTATAATACAAGAAACATGGGGAATGTATTTAGATTTAAAATTAATTGCTGAACTTTCACTGAACGTGACCAAATCTACGTGTCGGCATCTCACGGAAAATTCCCCGCCGGTGAATCGACACGGTATCTTTTCCAGTAATGTGTTCGCTATGAAATACGAGGAAATCTTCATCAAACTAAATATTTCCGAAATGAGCATCTCCTCAAGATAGAAGAAATACCAGAATTAAAATCGGATATAGATATGGCGAATCTTCCAAATCAAGTGATCAATTTGCCAGCCGTTGCAATTCGTCAACAGAAAGCATTTTCGGTTCTATTCCCATATTATCCTTTTTATGGTTATGGTTATCCTTAATTAAATCTTAATTCTTTCTCTCTCCTGGTTATCCTTAAATGGTTATTATTGCCTCATCTCTGAGATCAGTGTCTTCTCAGATATACGAAGTGACTTAACTGTTAAATACAGAAGTGAGCGTATGCAACCGAAACTGCGTAGATTGAAATACATACCGGTACTGGCAAATGTAGCCGTTGGATCGCCGATTACATTTTGCAGAATGCAAACGCGATTATACGTTTCTTTACCTGGAGACAAACTGTTTGCTTGAAAAAAAAAACAATCCCAACTTTTGTTCTCGTTTTCAAGGTTTCATAAAGAAGCTTAATAGCATTCAGAAAGCAACTCTATGGAAAACATTGCCGACTATACATGCTACACTGGCTGAAAGTTAATCATACCGTTTCGGGAAGCCATAATTGCATGCATCACATGGCAGTGTGACTAAACGTCACAGGACCTACGAAGTACGGAAGGAATTAGGACTCCCGACGCGAACTGAACTCTAGAAACCTCCCCCCCCCCCAAAGTTGAAATCCTGCTTAAATTAAGATGGGCACAGCCCAAGTCAGAATCACCAATGATTTTCATCAAAAATCACCAGAAATTTTCATCAAAAGTAGGTCAGCTCAGAACTTGCTGGTAACAGTCCGCTAATGCACCTTCATGCCAAAAATCAAGGTTCTAATGTCAATGGTTCTCCTTATTTTGCCGACGGAAGGATTAGGATCGACTCACTTCACTCACTCACTCATTACCGAACATAATGTTTTTACCAAATGCGAACAATACCAATAACGCCTGGGAACAAAATACATAAGACAAGCGGATTTCACCTTTAGTAATGGCCAGTTATTCGTTGATTGCAAATTTAAGAGTAAGAATATCTCTTATAAAAGCTCCCATCTATCCGCACATGTCCGGTTGAATATCGCTAGATATTCACGTGGACCTTCTTAAAACTAAAACCAGTACGAGGCTTCAGCAAAGATGCATCTGTGGCTTATTTGCTCCCGAGCACACCGGACGAAATTTCCAGACGCATCTCACAGAAATTAACAATTTAAATCAGTGTGCGAAAAATGAACACCAGGCGCACTGAAGAGAAGATATATTTGATGTCGGCGTATAGTGAATGATGTTACCACTGTTCTCATATACCGAGAAAAACACACCCAGGCAAATCTCTGTCGAGGTTTGATTGGACTGCATTCATGCAGATGATTTCCAACTTGTGAATTTCAAAATTATATTTATTACCATCTGCGCGAACCCAGTCAAATCAAATCTCAAAAGAGATGTCCCTTGGCTTCTTCGCTTTGATGCATAATTGAAGTGGGTGCACCTAGCGCTAGAGTGGTTTTACAACTGATATGGAACTGGACATGTGTAGATGATTATTACTGAAAGGATTTATTGACCTCAGTCTAGTGGAAGAGAAAGTGCAACAACAGTGATGCTGATTTATATTTATCACAAAAAATATGAGTTCGTAGGGTTACAGGAAACCTAAAATTCATTTTGAATGACTGTAGGTCCTATAAATAACTGGGAAGCACTTGCATGTCATATAATTTTTATTCTGTCTATTGAAATCAGTTCCAGCATAACAAATGGTGGATTTGGAAAAAAAGCTGAAGAAAATAATTTAGAGAGAAAAAAACCGCAGGATGTTGTATTACATGGCATCACATTTTTTTGGCCTAATATTTAAGTCCTTTTAGTCTTTCAAGGTTCGGTTTAAAAGCATTTGGAGGCAATGGATTGCTACACACCTAAAATTAAAGAATATTCTGTCAAATGGCATACCGGTACTCCCTATCCCACATTTCAAAGTCTATTGCAGAGAAAAACATATGACTCCACATTCATTGGAAGCCAGTTCATGGATCAATTCCGTCTGATTCACAATCAGTCCATGTTATACTCCTCTCAGTTCAGATATTAAAGATTCAGTTATTTTAATATTTTCTATGTGTTGCTCCCTGTATTATTCCATATATGAAGGCCTGTATCATTCAGTACTCTGTTGTTTCTCGAAAAATCATAATGTAAGAGTTAATATGTCCAGTCCACATTGAAGAGAGCATGGGTCTGCATTTTCAAAATGTCTTCTTTTATTTCTGTTTCTCTTCACTTCTGGTATTTCAATCTTCAAGCTGTAGAACAAAACAAATGTAAGTTATGATATATCTGAAAAACTTAACTGACCCATAGAATCACATCAACAAAGCAAGTATACTTCATTCTACCTTTTAAAGAGCTATTTTTTCACTGAAGTCATCTAAATGTCTACTTCACAATTGTTCATATAAGTTGTAGGGAACCCTAGCTACCGTTTCTCAATGTATACAATTACAAATTCATCTGACATGTTTGAAGGGTTCAAGGTACATATAATCTGACATTCCAAAGAACCCTAAAGTCACCATATGAAGACAATTTGATCACTTACATTCTATTTGGCCATGTATAGGTGAACTTGTTTGTTCCTCAGCAATATGTAAGCTTAAACAATACTAACTATGCACTGAATAAGATATAATTATTTTTAGCACATAACTAGTATACTAGTATTACATACCAAGGAAAACAGATTATTTTTATCAACTTGTGAGATACATGTATTCCCCGAGAAATTGTAAATAGTTCAACCAAACTTGGAAGGCTGTGGTGAAATGAGTGATGAATGTTAATTAATATGGATGTAAAACCATTTTTTTTACAAACATGCTACATAAATGATAATAGATTTTTTTTGCTATCCAAGATAAATTACCCAAATTTTGCTTGTGATGATAGCTTACATATTGATCTTCTACATTGAATTCTTCAACATATTTTGGGACTGAAACTGTCATTTTCTTGTTTTGTGAAAGATAATCTGTCCATGGGGTGAGAAAATTTAACTCATAAATTTTAAAGATTTTTACCCCATGAACCGATTATTTTTCTTGCAATAAGAAAATGACATTTAATGTCCTAGAATATTTTTAAAGAATCAGAATTAGTGATTCTAATACATTAAATATTGGAGGTAAATCTGAAAGCTAGCAGTGTAAATAACTTTGGGGTAATTAGTTAGATATTAAAGACTACGTATTTGTCCACTTATGTCTTATGAAATTACAAGAAAATATATTTATTTCTAGAAACACATCAAAATTCTAGAATAAGCTTACACATCTTTCCAGATTTAATATCTACATGTAAAAACAAAGTTTTGTTTTTGTTTTTAGAAAACCATTCTTTGATGTGTAGTTATACATTTGTTCAGTGCCACCCACTGAATAAATAACAAACTCATCTTAAGCAATTGCTAATTAAAATTAGAATGTATCTTACTTTCAACTCCTCCACATATATGACAGCCAGTGTTCAGGTTTGAACTTTCCCTCCAAACTCAATGGTGGTTTTAGGTTCTGCAACGTGAGAGCAAGAGTACACATGATTTGTGTATTAAAGGACAGGTTCAATTTTGATTTGTTTGCGCTAATGACATAATGTTTATAAAATACCTTTCATATTGCACATGGCGATATGATGTGTAGAATGAAAGTTTATTACACGAGAAACAGTTCAGTATATGATGTAGGTATCAAAATGTAGTACATGTATCATTTTCCACACAGCAAAACTACCATTCTTAGTTGATGTGATCTTAAAAAGTAATTGGATCAGCTTGATTCTGTTTATACATGTATAATGGGAAATCATGGCCTCAAACTTTAACAAGCACATTTTTTTTTGTTATAGCCATTGAACTAATTTACATATTCCGTATACAGTATCGCTGAATTTTTATCCAAGGTAAACTTAGTCTGCAAAATCATATATCTTGATATCATCTATCAAGGCCCAAAGAATTCATCATTGCCAATGCCTGAGACAAGTTCAGATCATAAAACTATTACATATTTGTATATTTGTGTTTGTATATATTGCGCACAGAGAGGCCTCATTGGAAACAAAGAAATTAGATCTCTGGAAAACTAGGTGATTTTAGACTTCCTCATTAGAATTATTAGATATGGTAATTAAAAACATTCATCTTTTGTTACTTCACCTTAATAAGCCGATTCGATCATCAAAAAGTTGGACTGTGGCGTTGCCTCAAACAAATCGGCATCACAAGTCACTGTAAATTTAAATGAAATAATTTAATTTCTTCACAGATTAATATGTGAATCACAAAACCCTGAAATAAAATCAAAATATTGAAATTTGTGTGTGGAGGGGGGGGGGAGGAGGGGGCTGGAGTAATGGGAGCTAATTGTTGATATAATTTTAATTTACTGAATATATATAGGCCCTAAATAGGCAGTAAAAAATATATGAATATGAATAATATAATATATAAACGGTTGCAATCCGATTTTGGGTGAAATATTTTAACAGAATGACGACTGACAATGTGAATATCAACACGTGCGAGACTGTAACCTGTAAAACACACCAATTCAGTCACCGCACCCTTTGCCTTTAAATTGGTGCTCAACTTGAACTACTGAATGCAACAACAAATGGAAGGTCTCAAAACAAGCAGGGATATGTACTTTATAAACACCCAAGTTGAGCTAATTCTGAGTCGTCGGATAATCTGTTTTTGAAAACATTATTTACCCACTATTTTACAGCATTTCGTGCCAAACTTGCTTCACAATGGCGCCAAGACGGGACACACTCATCGCACAAAGTTGTCAATATTTTTACAAATACATCAGCCCCTGTCCTATTTTGTACGAGTTAACCAGTCATTGGCACCCATACTCTATAAATATGTTCATGTTCAAGCAGAAACCACAAACTGAAATAGTAAAAACTGACATAAAAGACACCAACCTGCTGTTGCAATGTTGACGACTTCTGCGTCTTCGCAAGTCACGTGATTCGGCTCAAGGGGTCAAGGTCGCGTCAACAAAATGCCGGCCAAGGCCTAACCCTATATGCAGCGAAGGATGACGTAGCGTAATGTGGGTTAGGTATCCAGACTACGACCGTCGTCCCAGGGGTTCGTCGGAGCGGCCAATTTTCCAGCGGAGAGCGACCCCTGGTGGCGAGGTTAATGCAATATCGCCTATCTCAAATTTATTTTCGCGATTTACTGCGAAATAGTAGAAATTTTCATAATATTTTAAAGTAAAATTGGTCGATTGAGTGTTCTGCCTGGGATATAGTATATCGACAGACAGTAGACGTGTTTGCTGATACTAGTATTTTTCGACCAGCATTGCAATTTGACACAGTACAGTATATAAACTCCGACTAATGTTATTCCAAAGTGTAGGCAATTCTTTCCGTAGGCTCGAAAAGCCTTGCATGGCTGACCAACGTCATTGTGATTCCAAAATAACACCGTCTGTATCAGTAATTTTCATCAATTCTCAACGAAGTTTCATGAAATACAGAAATAAAAGAAATCTAATTGAGTTTATATATTGTGACATATTTCAATGTTGTACGAAATATTTACCCTCAAAGATCAGCTAAACGTCCAGAATAGATTAGCTAGTACCGACAATATTTGCGCTGCTGTGGAAGTAATCAACGCCCATTGAATACGCTGCGAATACTCGGATAAGAATTATCACACGACAAGATAGTCCGGTTCACTACGTTCAAATCTGGGCTGTCGTTCAGACTTTTTGGAGATTTGCAAACCTATACATATTTGGAAACTACGGGGCATAGCCAACCAGAAAGCCAATGTTTCCATTTTCTCGGAAGTATGTATGGCGGCCATCTTGGATTTTCAAAAATGGTCACCTTTAAATGGGTATTTCTCTATATCTCGGCTTCTAAATCAACCATGGTCTTCATTTTAACGGCTAAACATACATTTTCAGGGGCAAAGAATCCAATGGCACCAGTTATAATGTGGTACAGTCACTTCTGCGGCCATTATGCCCTATGGCAAACTATTTTCCGCTGTTTTTTTATGGGGTTAAAGTGTACAACACATACAATAATGAACTGTGTCAATACGGTGGTGGTGGCGGTTCCCTTTCCTGTATTTGCAGGTTTGTAGGTATACATGATGAGTGAGATACCTAACCTTGGTCAAGGGGGTCATCAAATCCAGGAATCCACGAACTGGAAGCTGTGTATTCTGTGCCAGTCTGATGATGCAAAGAAAGGCGCACTTGTTTTACAACCCAGACAACACCGACTTTGCTGAAGACACTGCTAATGATAAAGGAACCACTCATGGCACTATCACTGCAGTGTACCAGAAAGCTGATGCCCCTGGAGAACCGATTGCACCACCTCTTACAAACAATGGGTGATGCAAAAAGTCTATCGGTCAGTTCATACCATGTACCTGTGATGTACTGTGACAAGCCAAAACCACAACCACAGAAGAGAACAGAAAAGTATGTTGTTAACAAGACGAGAGTCTCTGGATCATATCTGCCTACACAGATGAGATGAGTTGTCGCTTCTGCTCTGTCCAGGATGAAAGGAGTTTCCAGCCAGATCCCAGGTTGGGCAGGCTACTACTCTCTGCTCTCTGCAAGCCAGTCTGTCACTCAAGTTGGAGCCTTACCGCTACTCCCAGAGGTGGTACATAAGTGGTCGACCCTACTGCCACGACCAGGAAAATCCTGAAATGTACACACTACAAGCGCTCTCTCCGTGCCCACATATATTCGTATGTGGTATTGTATGAAATGGCACTCGATGAATTCTTCAAGGACAATCCCTGCTTAAAGACGTCTGCCTGGAGGCAACAAAGGGAGTAGAAGCTGTCTGTCTGTCTGAAAAAGGGGGGCAAAGGCTGAATCTGTGAAAAAAGCCAACATCTCCTTACTTCAAACCATGACTACTGCTGAATTCGTGAAGAAACTCCAAGAGTGGGAAGCAGAGAGATCCAAGAATGCCACGTTCAAATCATTGATGAACTACCTACACCGTGTGGAAACAATACTGTTCTTTGTGTCAGCATCTCGAAATGCTGATCTGAAGCTCCATCTTGAAGCTGGAGAAGCACTGGGCAAGCTGTTCTTTGCAATGGATCGGATCAAGTATAAACGACTCTGGCCCCGATACATCACCGACATGTATGCCCTGAGAATCAACCACCCTGAGACGTGGAGTGAGCTTGGTGCAGGCAACATATCAGTCACTAAGAGTGACATTCCTTTTGTATCTATTGGTGCAGACCATGCCTGCGAACATCTGAACATGCTAATGAAGGTACACTCTGGACTCCTTGGCATCTCCAACAACGCCAATGCTAGAGAGAGATTCTTCATGGCCTCACCAGAACTCTCAAGCCTGTCTAGGGAGTTCAAGAGTCAGTTCGACATGGTAGATGGCAAGATCATAGAGCATCATGACCTTGGGTCAAGTGCAGTCAAGAGGGAGCATGATGCAGTAGACAAAATCAAGGCAGCCATGATTAGTCACGGCAACCCATTTGCAACTGAAGGGGACAGGCTGCATAATTTGATCACATATGCCTACATACCAGATGAGTATGTACCACAGATCTTAAACATTGATGTTACTGGTCAGAAGTTCTATGAAGACTACGTGTTATAGTGAATCAACGGAGATGTCAGCCTATGGGCATCAGTAAAGAAAGAGAAAAACAATATGTACATGTCTGCAAACAAGAAAGCCACTGTGAAACTGCGAGACAATACTGTTGATCTGAAGGAGACCAAGGAACTGTATGAGCGGCTTATGGTCCTTGCCAGATCAAGGCAGAGACATTGATCAGAAGCACGCCATTAGAAACTACGAATTCACTCTGACACCAAGGGCACTGTTTGCATCAGTTGGCACAATGCTGCAATGCAAAGACAAGTTGAAGTTGATCCACCACCTCGAGAAGTTGGGAACAGGTGGAACATCCCAGAAAGATCAGCAAGCCTCCAAACACAAGATGTAATGGACACAGAAACTATCGACTCCACATCCAGTAAAGATCCCAATTTCAGTCGGAAAATTGCACTCGTAGAGGGTATGGTGCTTGCACAGAAACTGACAAAGAAGCCTGCAACAGTAGTGACAGTGCAAGATCTCAGTGGATGCTTCAATGACAGGCTGACGTCTCTAACGAGAGACTGTGATGAGATCATTCTCGTGTTTGATACTTACAGGGCAGATTCTCTGAAAGAGTACCACGAGGGAGAAAAGGAGACAAGGAAAGGACCCAGTCCAGTATCACATCAAGGATGACACAAATATTAAACACATCCCCATGAGCCGCTTTCTTTTCCATGAACAAACAAAGGCTGACCTCACCAAGTATCTTGCAGCTAAAATCCTAAAATACAACGAGGATTCTCCCGATCTGATAATCACGTCTGCTGCGTGACAGACTAGGAGCAACAGGGAACTACTTGTTGATGACAACAACCATGAAGAAGCTGACACACTGCTGATCCACCGGGCAGTACTATCATCAAACCTGCCTGATGCACAGTTGGTGATGTTCTCTCCAGACACCGATGTACTGATGCTGGTCATAGCAAACTATGATCTCCTGCTAAGAAACACCAACATTTCTATGGTTTCTGGAGTTGTTCAAGTACAGCCAATATGAGCAGCTTTATGTGCAGAACGAGCAAAGGCTTTGCCTGCGTTCCATGCATTCACACGAGCACACACCACAGGGAGCTTCTCTCGAACAGACAAGACAACCTGGCTGCAGGTCTTCCTGAAAGCAGGTGAAAATGTCATCAAGGCTCTGCAAATGCTTACACAAGCCACTGAAGTGTCTGAAGAGATCATATCCACATTACCGGCATTCGTGTGTGCTGCATACTCACCAAAACGCATCCAAATAGAGAGCATCCCTGAACTGCGATGGTATCTTTTCTGCAAACACACGGCCGAAAGTCAGAAACTTCCCCCTACTCTTGGCGCTCTTAAGCAGCACATCCTGAGAGCGCATATCCAGGCCAGAGTATGGGATCAGGCAAGCATCGCTCAGCAGGAGATCCTGGGCGCGCTTCAGAATGGCTTCCACAAGGACACCGATGGTCAAGTGAAACCGATGAAAACAAAGGTCCTTCCAGCTTCCAAGGCCATCACCGAGATGGTCAGATGCCAGTGCAGAGGAGATTGCTCCTCTTCCAGATGCTCTTGTAGATCAAAGGACTTACCATATACAGATCTCTCTCTGTGCAGCACAGAGTGCCAGAATGACGAAGATTCTCGGGACACTACATTGGTAGACGAGAGTGATGATGATGATGTGTCATAATGATGAAAATTCTCTGGACACTACTTTGATAGGCGAGTCATTGTGATGTCACACAATGATGATGATGCTTGGGACGATGATGATGATGATGATGATGATGATGATTGATGTATCACAATAAACGATCCGTTACACTATGATGTTGTGCTTGATAGTCCTTCCTTCAAGGCCAGTTAGATGTAATTATTCACAGATATTGCCTAAGTATAATGCCAAGCTTAGTCGTTAAACTGATCAATTACAAAAATTAAATTAGCAAAACAATTAGCATAATAATTTGCTCTGTAGTCAAGGGAGACAGTCTGCTTGGTACCTTCATTCATTGTCCTTAACATGTAAAGTTAGCCGCCAAAATCAAGACTCCAGGTGGTTTAGAAGCTGAAATGCTTGAAAAAACTGATTTCGCGGGTGGTCATTTTTGAAAATCCAAGATGGCCGCCATACATACTTTTGGGAAAATGGAAACATTGGTTTTCTAGTTTGCTACCCTCTGTAGTTTAGAAATATGTATAGGTTTACAAATCTCCAAAAAATCTGACCGAATTACATAACAAACCGGACTAAGACACCAACTTGTCGCTGCAAGAAATACCGAAATGTGCCTGGTACGGAACGCCAAAATTACAATTTTTTGCTCTTTCGTATATTTGAAGACGTCCCAAAGATCGGCGAAAACATCTAGATGATCTGGGACCGACTATAGTTGCTCTACCGTGGAAATAATCCGCGCCCATTGACAAATATACACTGCAAGGAATACCGAAATGTACCAGGTATGAAACGCCATAACTTTTTTGTCTTTTGTGCTTTTTGATATTTTTTTAAACTCCTTTGTAATTTTGATGCTCCCAACGTAAGATATCCATTTAGCTTAAAAGTATGCTAACATTAGCTAGTACCGACAATATTTGCGCTGCTGTGGAAGTAATCAACGCCCATTGAATACGATGCGATGTGATAGGTCATAACACCCATCGTCAGTCATTATATATTCATGTCTTCGGTCAAGTAGACCGACACCAGTTTAAATCTGCGGAATATCCATGGGGCAGCTTAGCAGCACTTTTGAACCATATATGGAGACGGACCGGATAAACTTTTTCAGATGTCCCAGTATTATAGCCACAGAGCTCGTTACCGTTGTTAATTTAAGAAATAATGTTTTCATAGGCGTGCTAAATCGTTATTTTACGCACGGCTAGTGTGGGAAAGTTTATATTTTAGGGCAAAGACGAAGCCCGCGCCCTAAAATTTATAAACATTATTTCTATTCTATACTTTTAAAACACAAGTGTTGTATACAACATTTGTAAATGTTTTCCATCCGTCACACTTATCAACATGTTATCAAAGTGTTAAGTTCAACCAACAGCTAACCATGCATGCGTCAGCCTCTCTACTGAACCCTGACAGTAGTATTGTTAGGTGAAAAAAGGTCGTATTGACCTCTTTGCGCTTAAACTTGAGGAATAACTCTTGATTTCCGTGGAGCGTCCGACAGGGGGCGCCACCAGCTCAAGGTTATAGATTGCATCAGCATTGGCTGTGTGCCAAGTTTTGACCACTGTAGGTCTGGCAACCATTGACCGTGTATTCCTCCGCGGTGATGCGGTCATGTCTGGTGGTGATGCGGTCGCGGAAAAAAGCTTTCGCGGAGAAAAAGTAGTCCCCAGACTTCAAATACGCTGCATGGTCCGATGGGGTCGAGTGAGGTATCAATGTGAAGCATTCGTAAAGGGGCATCCGATGGGCTGGCTCTGGGGTTGAAATAGCGTCATTCTGCGCATGCGCGGTGGACAAAGGGTATGGAAATAGACGTTTTGGGGTCGAGGTGGGCCACTAATGGTCCGATGGAGTCGTATGAGGTATCCATGTGAAGCCTATGTGAGGGGACATCTGATGGGCTGGGTGTGGGGTTGAAATAGCGTCATTCTGCGCATGCGCAGTAGACCAAGGGTATGGAAATAGACGTTTTCGGGTCTAGGTGGGCCACTAATGGTCCTATGGAGTCGTATGAGGTATCAATGTGAAGCCTATGTGAGGGGGCGTCCGCCTGGACTAGTGTCTCGGCCGTTGTCAACATTCTGCGCATGCGCAGACAGAATTGTGGGAAAAGGGTATGGAAATAGACGTTTTGGGGTCGACATGGGCCACTATGGGTCCTATGGAGTGGTATGAGGTATCCATGTGAAGCATTCGTGAAGGCGCATCCGACGGGGTGGGTGACACGTGGAACTGACGTCATTCTGCGCATGCGCAGTAGACCAAGGGTATGAAAATAGACGTTTTGGGATCTAGGGGAGCCGATTGGGTCGAGTGAGGTATCCATGTGAAGCCTATGTGAGGGAGCATCCGCCTGGACTAGCGTCTGGTTCGTGTTTGACATTCTGCGCATGCGCAGACAGGGAATTGTGGGAAAAGGGTATGGAAATAGACGTTTTCGGGTCTAGGTGGGCCACTAATGGTCCTATGGAGTCGTATGAGGTATCAATGTGAATCAATGAGGTATCAATGTGAATCAATGTGAAGCCTATACTTTACTGAGAGATGTGGCGGTGCCACAAAAAACAAAGATTTTTGGAAGACTATTAAACCATTTATATCCACAACATCTAAATCTGGAACTTCCCTTTTGATTCGTGAGGGTGACGACATTCAAATAAAGTCCACCGATGTTGCAGATACTATGAATAGTTTCTACCTCTCTGTTGCTGAGAATATTGGCACAGATGCGAACTTACCTAAAGCAGAAGACTATAGCAATACCAAACGTTATATTGAGGCTTCTGCTGATTACCATGCAAATCATCCCAGTATACAGGACATAAAGAAAACAAATCCTAGTCTCATAGATGTGTTTCATTTTTCCCATACGACAACAACCGAGGTAACCGAAATTCTGTCAAATTTGGACACTGGGAAAGCAACAGGATACGACAATATCCCAGGGAAAATATTGAAAACTGCAGGTAAAATAATTGCGCCGTCTTTCTGCAAAATCTTTAATAAATGTGTTGACACTAGCTCGTTTCCCTCTGGGGCTAAACAGGCTGTCATCTCACCTATTTTCAAAAAAGGCGACCCATTGGATAAAATGAACTACAGGCCAGTCAGTATTTTGACAAGCTCCTCCAAAGTACTGGAAAAGCTGCTACACAAACAATTACAAAATCTAACTGATTGTATACTGAACCCACTAGTATCTGCTTTCCGTGCTGGTTACAGTTGCCAGCACGTCCTTCTTGGTGTGTGTGAAGCCTGGCGTCAAGCCCTAGAAGAGCGTAAAATAGTGGGATTACTACTTGTTGATTTGTCTAAAGCATTTGACTGCTTGCCCCACTCCCTAATTGTCGCTAAATTAAAAGCATACAACCTCTCTGATAGTTCTATCGAAATCTTAGCAAATTATTTATCAAACCGAAAACAATGTGTCAAAGTAGCTTCAGCTTATAGCACTTGGGATACTATCAGAAAGGGTGTACCACAGGGGTCCATCTTAGGGCCCACCATATTTAATATTTTCATAAATGATATCTTTTCGAGTCTGACTCAGGGCAAACCTTTCAATTTTGCTGATGACAACTCTGTTTTAGTCAGCGGACATGATAAACATGAAGTTATATGTAAAATTAAATCTGAAAGCTCGAATGTAATAAACTGGTGTAAAAACAATCAGATGCAAGCAAACCCTGATAAATTTCAGGTTATGATCTCAAATGATGTAGGGGGGACCACTCTTGATATTGATGGAAACACTGTTGTCAGCACCCAAAATGCTAGGCTTCTGGGTGTACAACTGGAAAACACTCTTAAATTTGATATGCATGTCTCTAATGTCATCAAAAGTGCTAGCAAACAACTAAATGTGCTGAAACGGCTTGCTAAAAGCCTGGACCAAGCCACCAGACTGTTGATATATAAATCTTTTATATTGTCAAATTTTAGATATTGCCCAGCTGTGTGGCACTTCTGTGGAACCACAAATACGAAGAAATTAGAAAAAGTGCAATATAGAGCTCTGAAATTTGTTTTTCAGGATTTTACTTCCTCTTACGATGATCTTCTTTTAAAAGCAAATTTACCTAGTTTGGAGCTATCCAGACTTCGAAATATTGCCACTGAAGTTTTTAAATGTGTAAATAAACTAAATCCTCAGTACATCAATGATATGATCAGCATACGTCCGAGTCATTATAATTTACGAAATAGCAACAAAGCTGTTAGACAGCATAGTCGAACAGTAAATGCTGGTCTCCATTCTTTTACTAATTTCGGATCCAAAGTCTGGAACGAATTGCCAGAAAATATGAGGACGACAGTAGATATAAATGTCTTTCGCAGGCTAATTAAATCATGGAATGGTTTTACGTGCAGCTGTAACTTCTGCAAATCTTAGGCTTTCCAATTTTATGTCGATATGTTTTAACTGTGATCATATTATCAATATGCAATGTCCAGTTTTATGTCGATATGTTTTTAACCGTGATCATATTATCAATGTGCAATATCCAGTTTTATGTCGATATGTTTTTAACTGTGATCATATTATAAATATGCAATATTCAGTTTTATGTCGATATGTTTGTTTGGTTTTACACGCAGTTGAAACTTAGGTATTCCAATTTTATGTCGATCTGTTCAAACTGTGATAATATTATATAAATGCAATAGGTCATTTTAAGTGATTATTATTGTTATCAGTTGTTTTTATTATAATGCTCAGATATATTAGCTCTTATGAGCTAGCGTTGTCTTATATTGTAATTCTGAGTTTAAATAAATCTTGTATTGTATTGTATTGTATTGTATGTGAGGGGGCATCCGTCTGGACTAGGGTCTCGGCCGTTGTCAACATTCTGCGCATGCGCAGACAGGGAATTGTGGGAAAAGGGTATGGAAATAGACATTTTCGGGTCGACATGGGCCACTATGGGTCCGATGGAGTCGTATGAGGTCTTATTTTGAAGCTCTCGTGAAGGAGCATCCGACTGGACTCATGGTTCGTCCGTGTTCAAGAGTCTGCGCATGCGCAGTCTGGTCGTAGTATAGAAATATACACATGGGCCTGTGTTTGGTCTACTAAACCCCATATGGGTCCATGGTTGAGGTTTGGTGGTGCGGGTTCTGCGCAAGTGGGTGTGACGTCACTTCCGGTTTCACTAAAACTACCTCCGAACACATAAGAGTTCCAATTTTTCCTTACACCTTATGCATGTACTTTCAACATCCGGGTTTCCCGCCGCCTGTATGGAATGCATGTATCCCGTACAGCTATGTATAGGCGAGCATGTGTAACAGAGTCTATAAAACACGACCCTCTGGATCCCACACCTTCATTCCTATTGTTGCAGAGCCATGACGGAGACCTATCCCTATGCGACTCGCATTTTACAGCACGCGACCGTGGTTAATTCACTCACGGGTTACCGAGCAGTGGTTCGATCCATGTTAGCAGATGGCAACGACAACGAGGGGCGACGCCAGATTCTGAAAGAGTTCACAGAAGCGGTCCTCGACAGAGTGGACTCGATGGAGGGGTGTGCTATCACTCACCACTACTGGACTATGACAGCCATCCTTGATGCCCGGGCTATGGACCACGAGCGCTCACGCCGGAACCAGCGACGGCTCGTTGGCCTCGTCATGGTTTTTGCTCTGTTGACCCAAACGCTGTGGCAATGACAACGACAGAAAAAGAACGGCTCTTTAGAGTCTCCACGCATGCATTTATGTGCAACGGATATATACGAGGGTCAATCACAGTGTGCGTCATTCACCGTTCGTCATTGGGTCAACCATGTCACCGAGAGACCTCACCATAAATACGAGAGACAGTCAAAGTATGTGTCATTCACCGTTCGTCATTGGGTCAACCATGTCACCAGTCCTACGAGCCATCCTTCCCCTAACACCCCAGGTGGGGTTACACGTCTATGAAGATAAAGTCACCATCGTTGAAGACCGTGGAGATGTTTGCTGATCGCGCGCTGAGACCATATCGAATACGGTTACGATACACCGGGACGGCTGGACCAAATTTAAACGGGTGTTGAGCGGTGAGCTCGACGGAAACCTCATCCACATAGACAATGCCATCTACGTACACCGTGGACTCTTCTTCCCACGCCTGAGCCGTTACCAAGACCCTACGCGAGGCTTCACCCTAGACCTCGATCTGTGGACAGCCTTCGAGAAAGCGGTGCCCATTGTGGATCAGCTGTTTACACCGGACGAGCGGTCAGCTGATCAGTTGGGGTGGGCTCGTGCCCTGAGTGAAGCGGCAGTAGAACACAATGAACAGATGACCAAACCTAGAAATGAACCAGACGACGATGCCATTGATTATCCGGCTACACTCAGTCAGCCCAGTGACAATTGCATCCATACAACGCAGGCCGGTACGGCATCGGAACCCAAATGAAAGCAGCCAGAAAGGAACTGTGACCCCAGCGCCAGATATTCACAGACAATTTGGGGTGTACGTTTCATGTGACAAGCCCATAATGCACCATGTTCTGACTTCATAAACTTTTCTTCCCTATAAATACGAGAGACCGTCAAATCTGGTACCATTCACGAACTAACCATGACGGAGCATATAATAAGGGCGTTTCTCAGCTTGACACCCGAGGTCATCCTGCACGTCTATGCGGATAAGGTCGATATCATGGAGGAGGTGGGAGACATCTGTGATGCGGACCCTACACAACCGTGCCCGACTCACATTCGTCTGTCCCGGGCGGGCTGGATCAAATTAAAACGGGTGTTATCTGGTGAACTGGACGGCGACCTCATCCACTTGTGTCACGATGTGTACGTCCGACGCGGCCCCTTCTTTGCTCAATTGGCTCGACTAGATGGTGGTACAGTGCATTTTACCCTTCACCCAGTTCTATGGTCTGCATTGGAAGATGCCGTGGCAGATGTGGATCAAGTGCTTATCAAGTGGTCATCAGACGAGTTGGACCGGTCATTTACCATGGACAATGTGAATCCCAATGAACAAATTTCTACCAATGAACCAGACGACGGAGCCATTGATTATCCGGCTAGACTCAGTCAACCTAGGATATATACAACGGTGGTAGAATCCGAATAACAGACTTCGTTATAAATAAACCATACTCCCCGGGTCCATTATCATTTTGTCACCATGAAGCGCTGGGAGAAGGTGTTGGATAACTTATACTACAGTCCCGACAGTCGGCTCTCTATCGAGCGGCCAAACCCCAGGGGATACAACGGGCCCAAGTCCGAGATTGGTTAAAAAAACAAGACACCTGTACCTTACATCGAGCTGCTCGCCGCCATTTTCCACGGAACCGGGTCATCGTGGGAGGACTAGATGCCCAATGGCAAGCGGATTTGGTCGATATGAGCGCCTTTGCCAAACACAACGATGGGAATCGGTATATCTTGACGTGCATCGATATCCTGTCAAAGTATGCGTGGGTGGTACCCATCCGGACGAAAACGGGGGCGAATCTCATAGCGGCGTTCAAGGACATCTACAAGACCGGGCGCAAACCCTTGTATTTGCAAACCGACGGAGGCACGGAATTCCTCAACAGACCGTTCCAAGCCTTTCTCAAGAAACAGAAGGTCTTCTTCTTTCACACCTACAACGAGACCAAGGCTTCTGTTGTGGAAAGGTTCAACAGGACTTTCAAAGGCCGCATGTATAAATATTTCACCTATAAGAATACAAGGCGGTACATCGATGTTCTCCCGAAACTTGTCAGTGGTTACAATCGAGCCTATCTCCGGAGTATACAGAGAGCCCCCATTACCGTGACCCAACGCAGTGAAGCCCAAGTCAGGCGAGTCTTGTACCCCATACAATCGCAGCGTATGCCGAAGAAGGAGTTCAAGGTTGGGGACCATGTCCGGATCAGTAAAGTCAAGGGCAAGTTCGAGAAAAGTCACTTGCCCAACTGGGGCGATGAGCACTTCCTGATTAAACGGCGCCTACCCCGACAGCGGCGAGTATATGAACTGGAAGATTTTCAAGGGGAACCGTTGCTAGGGACGTTTTACGAGCTGGAATTACAACCTGTACACGGTGGAACGCATCCTAAAAACCGAACGTCGACGTGGCATCCAATTTTATTTCGTCAAATGGCAAGGCTGGCCCAGTTCCTTCAATTCGTGGGTCGCGGCCAACCAGGTGAAACGACTATAAAACCAGACACCACCGCCATCATCCTTCATTCCACGTTCGACCATGAACACAGTGCAATCGTCTCTGAACACAGCGTCGCCAAAAACGCGCAAAGCACAAGTGGATTAAGAATACTGATCAGCGATACGGATTTGATATTTTGGAACATCATGATGTCTTGCCGGCATCATTGAAAACTGTTGACCGCTTCTCTCTTGCAGGAAACAAGCCTATGTTTATGTATACTTTGTCTTTTTGAATTTGGTGCTAATACTGTTATATGGAAATGGAATAGGTCTTTGGATTATGGACGCGGATATTCTCTAATGGACGACGGCTGGATTATGAATGACGGACTAGACGCTTGTAATTGTAGTGATATTGCTAACCCTGCTGAGTGTGTTGTACGGAGGTGTGTTTTACGACGTAGCCTATCTCAGCACTCTACTCATCCCACCAAAGACACAACCACCAGCCGCCAGTCAAACCAGTCTACAGATAGCACCAGTCAACCCCATGACCGAAACGAGCCCAGTCATCACCACCACATCACGTGTACAGGCTACACCGAGTATAGACTCAACACCTACATCAAGTGCACCCACTACGTCTGAAAACCCACCGGATTTCATCACTCACAGTGAACGTCCATCGACAACGGTACCAAAGCTCGACGCACCAACGACCCCAGTTCACTCGTACCAAATTTACAAGAGTGGGTTACCACAACAGCGGATACACCTCCAACCATGGATCCCCGGTGGCAACATCCCTTCACCTGCGTCATCGCAGGACCGACGGGTTCCGGCAAAACACACTTCGTCAGGAAGCTCCTCGAACACACCGACAGCATGATTACTCCACCCATTGCCCGAGTCGTGTGATGTGACGGAGAATGGCAGGCGGGGTATGCAGCAATGCCCCACATCACGTTCGTGGAAGGGCTACCCAACCTGGCCGATTTGGAACCGGACACCTTGGTGGTTCTGGATGATCTCATGGCGCAGACGGATGCGCGGGTCACCCAACTCTTTACCAAAGGCAGCCATCATCGACGTCTCAGCATCATCTACATTGTGCAGAATCTGTTCAGTAAAAACAAAGAACATCGGAACATCAGCTTAAATGCTCACTACCTGGTGGTCTTCAAAAACCCGAGAGATACCACTCACGTGCTGCACCTGGCGAGACAGATGTACCCTGGACGCACTGCGTTTGCGTTGGAAGCCTGTAAAGATGCGACAACCCCTCAGCACGGGTATATGCACTTCGACCTGAAGCAAGCCACCCCCGACCACCTTCGACTACGGACCGGTATCTTTCCCGGAGAGACCCACCACGTGTACATGCAAAAATAATGTAAACACACCCACAGTGGTTCCCCCCCGGCTGAGGTGTGTGTTTGATGTTGGAGATAATAAAAGAATTAATACAACATCATGGTTGACTTTTGTCTCTGTTCAATATTCACGAGGTAGGTAGATAAAAAGTGCAGGGTTGTGGGTTCTAGCATCAGTTGTACATGATGTCTGCTCGAGTACGGAAGCATGCTCCGACGCTCCGTGTATTGAAGACGGCCCCACCCGAGTTGGCTCGAACCATTGTACGCGGCGCAGACCCTGCTCTCGTGTGCTGTCTGTGTGAGATTGGACTCAATATCTTAAAAGGCAACGTACCACTGACGCCGGCTCAGAAGGCGAAGTTGGCCAAGCATAAGACAGGTCTGCGAACCTTAGTCCAGAAGCGAGTCTCTCAAACACAAAAGAAAAAGGTGTTACAGCAAGGCGGCTTTCTCGGAGCCATTATAGCACCGTTGGCGGCTTCCGTGTTGGGTCCAGTATTGGGTGGACTGTTCGGCCGACAATGAACCACACGAAAAAAATGATCCTCGTCGAACCTCGGCTCCTTCAAAACCTCCAATCACCGTACCCCGTACCCTCTACGGTGAAGACGATAAACACACTCGATGAAGAGATGCGTCAGATCTCACAACAACCGGGGTTAAGCGACAGTGAGAAAGTACAACAGTACAATGAAACGCTTCAGCGGTACATGACGTTCATGGACCAATACAAAACCCTCTATACCCCAGCAGCAGCACCACCACCACCAACCTCAGCACCGCTCCAACAGCCGCCATTACCAGGGGCACCACCCACAGCCCCATAGTGGGTCGAAGACGAAGTCCTGAAGAGTGTACCTGCATCGTTCAAGAAACAAGCTGGCCTGGTATTACAACGAATGAAACAGAATCCAAACATGACTTGGAATGATAAAGGTGAACTACTGGTACAGAATCAGGTGGTCCCCGGTACCCACATGACGGATTTAGTGAATGACCTGATGCGTCAACGCAGGTCGCACACGAATCCTCGAGGATGGGAGGTCTTCGCTCAAGGCTTGAAAGACATGCATGTATCACAGGAATTGGTGGGGAACCCCGTGAATCGCCGGTGCACGCACAACGACAGACTCCACAACCTTCTTGGGAAACCGAGTGGGGACCGGAGTCTCCCCCCAAAACACCACCACGGCGGGCACCTACTTTTTCATCCCTTTTACCACGCCACCCCCTGCAACCACCAAGATCTAAGTCACCGCGACCATCACGACGATTAGGGCTGGGAGAAGTATTAAAACCAACAGCAGCAGCAGGAAAGCTCAGTCGTCATGTTTTACCTCATCCTACCCAAGTACGTGACCCAGTTACCGCAACCGTTGCATTTACCTGGACGCTGAGAATGTGGACTCGTGGACATCCAATACCCTTACCCGTGGTACAACGTGCGAGGTGGTGAAGTGTGGTACGAGGTGATCTACGAAGGACAAGAAACCCGACTCACCCTACCCGAAGGCCAATACGATACTCCCAAGGAGTTCATGGGTGGGCTGAGAAGTCTGATGCATTATAAGTCTCTACGGGACGTCAGGAATACTCCACAGCCCATAAAAACTTTCCCCTTCAAAAATCATGTGGACTTCGATTACAACGCACACAACGACAAGGCCAGTCTCACTCTCAGCCCCAACGTGAGTGTCGAAATCAGTCCTACCCTACAGCAAATGCTGGGTTTCGATCTACAGGGGTACGCTGGCCCCACCGGCGAGATAGGCCACATCCCGATGGGCATGCGTGGTGGTATGTATGGCCTGTACATCTACTCAGACGTGGTCGATGCACACATTGTCGGAGACAGCAACGTACATCTACTACGCGTCTGCCCGATGAAAGTCGCGGGTGATGTCTTGGGCGGTGCGGCACCCAAAGAAGCACTGAAACGCCGAGCCAAAGAAGCTGGAGGCGTCTTGGTCGCCAAAGCACAACGCACCGTAGGGAATAAAAGACCTGCACCACCGAAACCACGCACCAGTCGACGACCGACCCAGCGACGACGCACATCGAAGACCCAGGATATACGGAGAGAGTGGATTTCACAGCAGAGAGTCAATCAGTCGATATGATGGGACGTCTGCATGCGGACTTGTTCATGCAGAACCGATACCTCTTGAATGGAGTACCTGTCAAAATACGACTAGTGCACGCAACGCCTGCGTTTGCCTTGATGGCCCGGAGTGAGGACCTCGAGTATAACATTGTCACCCAAGAGGCCAGTCTGTGTGTACGCAAAGTGAAACCGAGCCCAGGTGTACAGTTGGGGCACATCAGAGCCTTGGAGAAAAAACCAGCCCAGTACCCGATTCGACGAGTACAGACCAAGGTCTTTTCCGTCCCTAAAGGGAATATGATTGTCAATCAAGAAAACCTGTTCCTGGGGGATTTGCCCAAGCGTTTAACCATAGCCTGTGTGGAGAACGTCAGTTATAATGGGACTCTCTCGAGGAATCCATTCAACCTAAAAGCGTTCAACATCAGTTTCGTGGCCCTGCATGTGGATGGCCAACAGGTACCGGCACGGCCTTTACAAGATAACTTCGGAACGGCCAATTACATCCGGAGCTATCTGAACCTCTTCACAGCAACTGGCCAAATCAACCAAGACGAGGGAAGTATGATCAGTCGAGACGATTTCGGCAAAGGTTACGCAGTGTTCTGTTTCGATCTGACTCCCACCTTAGACAACGATCATCAACTGAGTCTCGTCAAGAAAGGCAACTTACGCTTGGAACTGCATTTCGGGACACCTTTACCGAAAACCATCAATGTGATTTGCTACGCTGAGTTTGACGACATTATTCAAATCGATAAAAGCCGTAACGTCCTGTGTGACTTTGCCACCTAACATGGATACAGACCAGATACGCACCGTGCTGGAGAATGATCCAGGGACACGCATGGTCTTTCAAGGAGTGTTCGCCCGAGACGTGTTCCCATTACACCGTGTGTATCCTGCTGCTTACGTCCTGAATACAGACCCGATGGATCGACCCGGTCAACACTGGGTGGCCGTGTACTTGACAGAAGAGCAGGGCGAATACTTTTACCCGTACGGCCTACCACCCCTCCATTCCGATTTAACAGACTTCATGGATCAAGGCACAGAGACGTGGTGTTGGAATACCAAAACGTTGCAAAGCCTGACCAGTAGTGTGTGCGGACAATATTGCTTGTTTTACCTGTGCCATCGATGTCGGGGACATTCCATGCAGACGATCGTCCACATGTTTGACGAGTACCTCAAGGCCGAGGACCGAGATGTACTCGTATATGACTGGGCTGCCGTTCATTTCAATGTACAAGTCCCGTTCTGGGCTTAAATTTTTTCACGTAAAGCCCCCTGTTCCGGGCTGCAGTTTTTTCACGTGGTTGTTCTCACATTGTTGTTGTTCACTGAATAAAAAAATGAGATCTCAAAAATCTGTCTTGCGTATTTTCTGTGTGAGCTTGAATGCCCAATGTGGGACATGTGGGGATTCAGTCCATGAATGGGTTGAGAAAATTGCCAATCAGTGGCCTAGGATGGGATCAAATATAACCCATCAATGCCTAGAAAACAATGCAAGAGCGCTGCAGTAAAATAGAGAGTCAATGAAATCAGCCCACAGACCAAGTACATGTTTTGGTCTAGGTTAAGAGTGGGCATTCCAGCACAAAATTGTTGACGAGAAGTTACAAGTTACAAGAGCAACAGATGGAGTGAAGTGAGGTTCGATGTGTAGGTAAAGACCAGGAAGACGGCGAGTGGAGACTCGTCCAACACCTATAGATTAAGTTTATTATATTTATTAAGTTTTTTTCGTGCCAATACGATTCTGTGAAAAACTGAGGGTTCCCCACTGGCCATTTCACATAGAGAAATAGATGGTGATATTGTCGGAGACCCTCCTCTATACATGGATGCTTCGGAAGAATGGATGAACGCTAGACTAAGGAAAAATTGGAACTTTTCTGTGTTCGGGGGTAGTTTTAGTGAAACCGGAAGTGACGTCACACCCACTAGCGCACAACCCGCACCACCAAACCTCAACCATGGACCCATATGGGGTTTAGTACACCAAACACAGGCCCATGTGTATATTTCTATACTACGACATAGAGAAATAGATGGTGATATTGTCGGAGACCCTCCTCTATACATGGATGCTTCGGAAGAATGGATGAACGCTAGACTAAGGAAAAATTGGAACTTTTCTGTGTTCGGGGGTAGTTTTAGTGAAACCGGAAGTGACGTCACACCCACTAGCGCACAACCCGCACCACCAAACCTCAACCATGGACCCATATGGGGTTTAGTACACCAAACACAGGCCCATGTGTATATTTCTATACTACGACCAGACTGCGCATGTGCAGACTCTTGAACACGGACGAACCATGAGTCCAGGCGGATGCTCCTTCACGAGAGCTTCAAAATAAGACTTCATACGACTCCATCGGACCCATAGTGGCCCATGTCGACCCGAAAATGTCTATTTCCATACCCTTTTCCCACAATTCCTTGTCTGCGCATGCGCAGAATGTTGACAACGGCCGAGATACTAGTCCAGGCGGATGCCCCCTCACATAGGCTTCACATTGATACCTCATACGACTCCATAGGACCATTAATGGCCCACCTAGACCCGAAAACGTCTATTTCCATACCCTTTTCCCACAATTCCCTGAATGTCAAACACGGACCAGACGCTAGTCCAGGCGGATGCTCCCTCACATAGGCTTCACATGGATACCTCACTCGACCCAATCGGCTCCCCTAGATCCCAAAACGTCTTTTTTCATACCCTTGGTCTACTGCGCATGCGCAGAATGACGTCAGTTCCACGTGTCACCCACCCTGTCGGATGCGCCTTCACGAATGCTTCACATGGATACCTCATACGACTCCATAGGACCCATAGTGGCCCATGTCGACCCCAAAACGTCTATTTCCATACCCTTTTCCCATAATTCCCTGTCTGCGCATGCGCAGAATGTTGACAACGGCCGAGACACTAGTCCAGGCGGATGCCCCCTCACATAGGCTTCACATTGATAACTCATACGACTCCATAGGACCATTGGTGGCCCACCTAGACCCGAAAACGTCTATTTCCATACCCTTGGTCTATTGCGCATGCGCAGAATGACGCTATTTCAACCCCACACCCAGCCCATCAGATGTCCCCTCACATAGGCTTCACATGGATACCTCATACGACTCCATCGGACCATTAGTGGCCCACCTCGACCCCAAAACGTCTATTTCCATACCCTTTTGTCCACCGCGCATGCACAGAATGACGCTATTTCAACCCCAGACCCAGCCCATCGGATGCCCATTTACGAATGCTTCACATTGATACCTCACTCGACCCTATCGGACCATGCAGCGTATTTGAAGTCTGGGGGCTACTTTTTCTCCGTGGAAGCTTTTTTCCGCGACCGCATCACCGCCAGACATGACCGCATCACCGCGTAGGAATACAAGGTCAAAGGTTGCCAGACCTATAGTGGTCAAAACTTGGCGCACAGCCAATGCTGATGCAATCTATAATCTTGAGCTGGTGGCGCCCCCTGTCGGACGCTCCACGGAAATCAAGAGTTATCCCTCAAGTTTAAGTGCAAAGAGGTCAATACGACCTTTTTCACCTAACAATACTACTCCTGACATCCAGCAAACATTTACTGACGTGACCATAGAAGAAGAAGAGTGTTTATTGCTCTCTTATGCCCGAAGGCTAAAGGCATATTACATATTAAAACACAAGAAGACATTTACAACACAAGTTGAACAGATACATAAAAACATTAAACATCATTTGGCAAAGGGGATCACACCTATTTGGACTCTTGACAATCTTACCAAGAAAGTTTCATCCTAAAAATAATTGGATATGAATCTGGACGAGGACTACTTGCTATATCAAAGTTGGAAGGGGTGACAACTGGACCTAAGTTGATAAACCGTTACAAACGGAAGAATTTGGCTGTTGCATTTACTACAGGTTGAATTGTGGATAATAAGGCCCGAAATGTTTGCATCAATAGAAGCCCTTGGAATAAAGGGACTGATAAATCTGAACAATACTTCCCGTTCAGTTAACAAGCGTTCTGAGAACCCCAACATCTCGCCTTGCGGGGTCATCCGCCAAAGGTGCAGCAGTATTGAAAGCATACATGTAGAGCAAACAATAAGGTCTGGAATAAGTGATGCGGTACAGACAATAATGTCTGGAATAGATTATCTGGTACAGACAGTAACATCAGTCCCATGTGGGATTACTGGCAAAAGTTAATCCCATGTAGGATGGATAGGTCAGTGCAGTCGGATTACATAGGGCATTCCAGTGTGAGATTACTGCTGGGTGGACCAGTCCCATGTTATTACTGATGGATAGTCCTCTGTGGGATTACTGCTGGATAGTCCAGTCCCAAGTGGGATTACTACCATCACCATCATGGTAGTGATGGTATGGATGGTAGTGATGGTATGGATGGTAGTGATGGTAGGAATGGTAGTGATGGTATGGATGGTAGTGATGGTATGGATGGTAGTGATGGTAGGAATGGTGGTGATGGTAGTGATGGTATGGATGGTATGGATGGTAGTGATGGTATGGATGGTAGTGATGGTAGGAATGGTAGTTATGGTATGGATGGTAGTGATGGTATGGATGGTAGTGATGATAGTGATGGTAGGAATGGTATGGATGGTAGTGATGGTATGGATGGTAGGAATGGTAGTGATGGTATGGATGGTAGTGATGGTATGGATGGTAGTGATGGTATGAATGGTAGTGATGGTATGAATGGTAGTGATGGTATGGATGGTAGTGATGGTATGGATAGTAGTGATGGTATGGATAGTAGTGATGGTATGGATGGTAGTGATGGAATGGATGGTAGTGATGGTAGGAATGGTAGTGATGGTATGGATGGTAGTGATGGTAATGATGGTATGGATGGTAGTGATGGTATGGATGGTATTGATGGTAGTGATGGTATGGATAGTAGTGATGGTATGGATAGTAGTGATGGTATGGATGGTAGTGATGGAATGGATGGTAGTGATGGTAGGAATGGTAGTGATGGTATGGATGGTAGTGATGGTATGGATGGTAGTGATGGTATGGATAGTAGTGATGGTATGGATGGTAGTGATGGTATGGATGGTAGGAATGGTAGTGATGGTATGGATGGTAGTGATGGTATCGATGGTAGTGATGGTAAGGATGGTAGTGATGGTATGGATAGTAGTGATGGTATGGATAGTAGTGATGGTAGAAATGGTAGTGATGGTATGGATGGTAGTGATGGCATGGATGGTAGTGATGGTAGGAATGGTAGTGATGGTATGGATGGTAGTGATGGAATGGATGGTAGTGATGGTAGGAATGGTAGTGATGGTATGGATGGTAGTGATGGTATGGATAGTAGTGATGGTAGGAATGGTATGGATAGTAGTGATGGTAGAAATGATAGTGATGGTATGGATGGTAGTGATGGTATGGATGTGATGGTATGGATGGTAGTGATGGTATGGATGGTAGTGATGGTATGGATGGTAGTGATGGTATAGATGGTAGTGATGGTATAGATGGTAGTAATGGTATGGATGGTAGTGATGGCATGGATGGTAGGAATGGTAGTGATGGTATGGATGGTAGTGATGGTATGGATGGTAGTGATGGTAGGAATGGTAGTTATGGTATGGATAGTAGTGATGGCATGGATGGTAGTGATGGTATGGATGGTAGTGATGGTAGGAATGGTATGGATGATAGGAATGGTAGTGATGGTATGGATGGTAGTGATGGTATGGATGGTAGTGATGGTATGGATGGTAGTGAAGGTAGGAATGGTATGGATGGTAGTGATGGTATGAATGGTAGGAATGGTAGTGATGGTATGGATGGCATGGATGTGATGGTATGGATGGTAGTGAAGGTATGGATGGTAGTGATGGTATGGATGGTAGTGATGGTAGTTATGGTATGGATGGTAGTGATGGTATGGATGGTAGTGATGGTATGGATGGTAGGATGGCATAGATGGTAGTGATGGTATGGATGGTAGGATGGCATAGATGGTAGTGATGGTATGGATGGTAGTGATGGTATGGATGGTAGTGATGGTATGGATGGTAGTGATGGTAGGAATGGTAGCGATGCTATGGATGGTAGTGATGGTATGGATGGTAGTGATGGTATGGATGGTAGTGATGGTATGGATGGTAGTGATGGTAGGGATGGTAGTTATGGTAGTGATGGTATGGATGGTAGTGATGGTAGTGATGGTATGGATGGTAGTGATGGTATGGATGGTAGTGATGGTAGGAATGGTATGGATGGCAGTGATGGTATGGATGGTAGTGATGGTATGGATGGTAGTGATGGTAGGAATGGTATGGATGGTAGTGATGGTATGGATGGTAGGAATGGTAGTCATGGTATGGATGGTAGTGATGGTATGGATGGTAGTGATGGTAGGAATGGTATGGATGGTATGGATGGTAAGAATGGTATGAATGGTAGTGATGGTATGGATGGTATGGATAGTAGTGATGGTATGGATGGTAGTGATGGTATGGATGGTAGGAATGGTATGAATGGTAGTGATGGTAGTGATGGTATGGATAGTAGTGATGGTATGGATGGTAGTGATGGTATGGATGGTAGGAATGGCATGGATGGTAGTGATGGTATGGATGGTAGTGATGGTACCGGTGTGGATGGTAGTGATGGTAGGAATGGTAGCGATGGTATGGATGGTAGTGATGGTAGTGATGGTATGGATGGTAGTGATGGTATGGATGGTAGTGATGGTAGGAATGGTAGTGATGGTATGGATGGTAGGAATGGTAATGATGGTATGGATGGTAGTGATGGCATGGATGGTAGTGATGGTATGGATGGTAGTGATGGTAACGATGGTAGTGATGGTATGGATGGTAGTGATGGTAGGAATGGTAGTGATGGTATGGATGGTAGGAATGGTAATGATGGTATGGATGGTAGTGATGGCATGGATGGTAGTGATGGTATGGATGGTAGTGATGGTAGGAATGGTAGCGATGGTATGGATGGTAGTGATGGTATGGATGGTAGTGATGGTATGGATGGTAGTGATGGTAGGAATGGTAGTTATGGTATGGATGGTAGTGATGGTATGGATGGTAGTGATGGTAGGAATGGTATGGATGGTAGTGATGGTATGGATGGTAGTGATGGTAGGAATGGTAGGAATGGTAGTGATGGTATGGATGGTAGTGATGGTATGGATGGTATCACAGGTACATCTTTTAATCATAAGAAACATGTGTACCAAGTTTCATAATCATTCAATGACAGCTGACAACTGCAGCAAACTGTGGTGTACAGATGTACATGTGCACTCCGGCTAAACGCAAAACTCAATCAGTTGCCATAATTTGGAGAAAAATTAATATTTCATCTCAAAAATAGCACAAGTAAATCCTCCAATCATAAGAAACATTTGTACCAAGTTTCGTAATCATCCAATGAGAGCTGACAACTGCAGCAAACTTATCATGTACATATATGTATACATGTAGAGGCCTACATGTACAATTTACCTAAACAGAAAACTCTTCATTTGCCATAATTTGGAGAAAAATTAATATTTCTTGTCAAAAATAGCACAGGTACATCCTCTAATCATAAGAAACATGTGTACCAAGTTTCATAATCATCCAATGACAGCTGACAACTGGAGCAAAGTTACCATGTAGATGTATATGTATACATGTAGAGGCCTGTATGTACAATTTACCTAAACAGAAAACTCTTCATTTGCCATAATTTTTAGAAAAATTAATATTTCTTCTCAAAAATAGCACAGGTACATCCTCTTATCATAAGAAACATGTGTACCAAGTTTCATAATCATCCAATGACAGCTGACAACTGGAGCAAACTTACCATGGACATGTATATGTACAATTTACCTAAACAGAAAACTCTTCATTTACCATAATTTGGAGAAAAATTAATATTTCTTGTCAAAAATAGCACAGGTACATCCTCTAATCATAAGAAACATGTGTACCAAGTTTCATAATCATCCAATGACAGCTGACAACTGGAGCAAAGTTACCATGTAGATGTATATGTATACATGTAGAGGCCTACATGTACAATTTACCTAAACAGAAAACTCTTCATTTGCCATAATTTTGAGAAAAATTAATATTTCTTCTCAAAAATAGCACAGGTACATCCTCTTATCATAAGAAACATGTATACCAAGTTTCATAATCATCCAATGACAGCTGACAACTGCAAGAAACTTTCCAAGTACAGATGTACATGTGCACTTCAGCTAAACGCAAAACTCATTCATAGGGATTTTAACATTAGAGTACCCCAGGGGTAGTACCCCCAGGTGGCATACCCACCCCCCATATTTTTTATATTTTTTTTATATTTTTTCTAATTATTCTAGATTTTTTTTTAACTTGCTAAACCAAAAACCCATTCATTTCCAGGCAGGGGACACCGACACCGACACCGACACCGACACCGACGACGACATCCTCTTTCCCCCTCTCACAATATCTCCCCTTTACTTCGTAAGGCGAGATAAAAATGAATCTAGAAGATTCTAACATGAAATGAGTCTCATTCTCAATAACTTTACAAACCGTACATAAACGGTTCTCCCTGGGGATCTCATATGATAGATAGATGAAACACTACGCCAGCAGGCCTCTAGGTCACAAACCTCCATTGCAGATTATTATCAGGACTTGACTTCCGGCGAACATTGATTGGCCATTATACCTGACTGGGCCAGAAATGGTCTGTGACGTATTTTAAAATGTTTCCATAATATTTGGCTCTAAAATATATCAAAACCATCTTTTCAAATTTTAATCGGAAAACAAATCTGGGCCAATTTGATTGGCACCTCCGAAATTTGCGGTAATGGTGTCGGACTGGATGACCCTATTTCTGGCGGTCTCATCTCGAAAAAATGGTGGGGAATGTATGCTGAATTTTCCATATGTTTGAGCGGAAAGGCCAGGCTACCTGGTGTGGTGGGTCATTTGTGGCGGCGAATATTAGGGAATATAGTTTTCTCAAGATGTGCTCGGCCAATTTACTACATATTAAGTAAGGCGAATATTTAGTGGTTTGTGACCTCTAGTCAGTTAGATGACCTGTTTAGCTATAGTTTATGCAAAGTGTTCTTGCCTTTGATACACGAACTAGCGCATGCCAATTATGAATGGTGTGATGGCGTTAAACCTGTGAAAGATCTTCACAAATATATGCAGAGATGTGTCAGTGAATGTACCATGGACCACTTTAAAGAAGCCTTACGCACGGTGAATGAGGATGAAGTCTTTACGGAATGGGAGGCTATGGTTCAGTCATCAGCCATAGAGCCGAACGCAAGGGCGATGAAATACAGGAGCGAGTGCTGGCATCAAGGTTTTAAAACCACTTCGTGGAAAGACAGTCTACGGAGGTTGTTGAAGAGATTCATAAAAAAAGAAAAGTGGTTCCAGATACCACAGAACACAAAACATTACTAACAAGAGCCCAATGGGCTTCAATATACGCCCGTACAGCTGGAATTACATTGGTTCAAATTCCAAGGTTGTTTGATAGCCTTGATTCTAATTGGTAGCTAGCAATCCAGAGAAAGGTCTACAATTTTGAGCTTCTCAGAATTTAACATATATCACATCTTATATTGAATGATAAACTAAAATGAGCTTAACTCTTGGTAACTAGTTGACCTTCAAGCAAGAGCCGAAAGCTCACATATTCCCATCTGCACAAGTCCAGGTAATCCCTAAATCCTCACAGAGGGTTTAGGCTACCAGGACTTTTTTGGTGATTCGGATGAGTTCTCAAGTCGGTACGTCTATCACACAATCTCGTACATTTCATCCCTAGCGGTTGTTTTAAATCAGCGCGTCAGTATCTGAAGCCTGCGGTTTTCGCTTTGACACCCGATGTCGATTTCAAAGTGTTTCTGGCCGCGATGAAATTCAAACCAGTCAGAACTCAAACCTCGATGCGGATTGATCTGATGAGCTGCTTCAGCGCGCTTACTGATTAGTTCGGTTTAGTTGAAACCCCTCCAGCTATTGATATCCAGAACTGCTATTGATAACTAACCAAGCCAGGGTATCGATCGTAACCTATCGATTGATACACTGGCTCGCGAGGATGACATATCCCCCACTGAAATCGACAATAGTCAAACACAAGAAAATAGTAGTTTTCCTGCAAATGTATTCCTTTCAGACGAGAGAATTTTTCATGAAGGAAGAAGAAAGTGATGAAGTAAACCTTTGTTCTTGAGTTGATAAACAGGTATGAAGTTCATAAAGGACCCCTCTCCCCATTAAATCAGTATGGTTTTTATTTCACAACAGTTTAACTAAATGTAGCTGTTTCAAACATGGGAGACAACTCCACATGACAAATGACATATACATGTGGGGGAGAGAACTCTGAATATTCCAACACATAGTTAGTTAAAGTCGATTCAGTTTGAGGGGGGGGGCTGTGAACTTGACCTTTGACAAATTGATCTCAAAATGTATGGCTCCTCTTTGCCATGCGAGTACGGTATACTCACAGTTTGGTACCAATCCATACCTTGAAACTAGAGAAATCGCATGGACAACAAATGTTAATGGATGAATAGACAGAACTCAACATTGCGATACACAACCTCGTCTTCGACAGGCATATGAAAATGTGACTGTTAATGATTTCTTGATTTTGGAGTCACAGTGACATTGACCTAAATTTTGGTACACGACACATCGCCTTCCCCCAATGTATCGATGGACACGAAAAAAATTATGATTTCTTGATTTTCATGATTTTGGGGGTCACAGTGACCTTGACGTTCGACTTTGAACTACATTTTCGTATGTGACATGTCCCGACACAAAAAAAAGTAATTTTCAAAATTTCTTGATTCTGGAGTTACACTAGTAGTACTGATTTCAACTCTTGGTTCCCCTTTTTCTGCCAGGGGGGCGCCACCAGTCCCGTATGACGTCACTTCCGGTCTGGGTGAATGGAGCATGACCTGTGAACTGTATGACGTCACTTCCGGTCTGGGTGAATGGGGCGTGACCTGTGAACATGATAGGATATGTACTGACCTGTCTGTGGGGCCTCAATGTCGTTCATCTCCGTGTCTTTTCGGTGAGAGGAACATGTACTGGGGTTTTTCCCAGAATGTCGTTCACCTCCGTGTCTCTTCGGTCAGGTCCGTGTCTTTTCGGTGAGGTCCGTGAAGATGTGACGGCGGTGACCGAAAGATGTGACGGAGGTGTGCGAAGAGACACGGAGATCACCGAAGAGTCACGGAGAGTTCGGTGAGGTCCGTGAAGATGTTACGGAGGTCACCGAAAAGACACGGAGGTGACCGAAGACACACGGCGGTCACCGAAAACACCCGAATGTCATCACCGAAGAGTCACGGAGGTGACCGAAAAGACACGGAGGTGACCGAAGACACACGGCGGTCACCGAAAAGACCCGAATGTCATCACCGAAGACTCACGGAGGTGACCGAAAAGACACGAAGGTCACCGAAGACACACGGAGGTTACCGAAAAGACCCGAATGTCACGAAAAAAACGTATAAAAGTGGAAATTTTTAGGGGTATTGCTGCATTCATTGGCCTGCCGAACGGAGCTATCTCACCAGCCTGCCTGACCAGCCTACCTGACCAGCCTGAACCACTCTGACGACAGGAGCTACTCACCAGCCTGAGCCTGCCTCACCAGTGCAACTTCGCCAGTCTATCTCACCATAGCAGCTACTGACCTGACCAGCCTGAGCCAACAGTCATGGACTCATCTCACCGAGCTAAGCTTCTACAGCACCGTATTCGCCTCGTTGATGAGATGCAGCATGTGGCCGATATATGTGATCTGCTTATGGTGGAAAACATAACACGGTGTCGAAGATATCATGGCGGAGAAGACCACTTCGCGACAAAACAGAGCCCTCATCGACGATCTACTGCGCCGTGGGCCCTTAGCATTTCAAGCCTTCGTGGAGGCGCTGAAGAAGACGGGAAATGAAGGAATAGCAGATCTACTTCAAGCCCAGCATTCAGAAGATAATATCTTAGTCATGGACATGGACATCGCCGAAGGGCGTACAGCTACCAAACGTACGCACCAAGAGTCCGGTCTACCTGCCAAACCCGGTCCACCTACCAAACGACCCCGACTAACACCTTTAGAAATACCTCAGCAAGTGCTTCAGCCAGTGCCCCAGCAAGTGCCTGAGCAAGCGACGGAAGAGGTGCTACTTCCTATGTCTGTGCAGGAGATCAATGACATTATCCAGCAGGCCTACCAGGCGGGCCAGACGAACACTTGGGAGCTCTCTCCCTATTTAACTGTGAGTGTCAAAAAAGAGGAAGTGCATTTTAACGCACCGGGCTGGGACGACAAACCACCTAAGCATATCGCCTTGACGTTGGACACCTGGATAAGAGTACAGGCCATTTATTACGCCGTCGATGCGGTCATTGACCACCAGGGGAGCGACGAAGCGAAATTTTATGTGGGTGACGACATCTTTCTCACCTGTTCTATGTTCAACAACATGCTGCTGGTGCATATTCGTAAATGGAAGTTGCGGGCGGATACGCAAAAGCGTATTCCTTTACCTCAGGGCGTCACCCTGCAAATACCTGCGTGGCGGAAGCTGGAGAGTCTCACAGCTGAAATTCATGAAGTCCTGTCTGACCAGGTGACTCAGTATATTTATAAGAAGTACATCGACACATTCCTGGATCATCTCAGACCCCGCATTCGACACTTGCGTATCCAGCAATGTGCAGGCTGTGGGAACAAGAACGGACTCTTCAACACGCATACGTGTATGGACAATAGTATACCATCAGACGCGCTCATGACTGAGGGACTACAGGCCGTTAATGAGGTGCAAATTGCCGAGGCATTGCAAGCTGCCTGTCCACCCAGAATTTCATGTGAAGAGATTGCCACCTTCATCTACGTGCACCAGGGGCAGAAAGACAATGACGAGTTCAAACAAGTCTTGTTGCATAAATATTGAACATTTCACACAAGTCTTGTTGCATAAACATTCACAATCACCGTATTCCTACATTCTATGTTCATTTAAGCGCCTTGATAGCGTATAATTGTATTTAAAAAAATTCAACACCAAGAGTCTACTGTGGTGAAGACCTTATGTTCATTCTACTGTGTTAATAAAAATATTAGAAATTCAAATGTGTGTTAGTGTTCACTCTATAAAGGGGGTATTGGTGTGGGAGCTGGTGTTTTTGTGCTTTTAGTTAGAAAATTTCCTCCCTTTCGGGTGTAATTAGGTGGCCCTAAAAAGGGCCTTTGGAAAGAACAGCGGTGTCACACTGTTACGGGCGGAATATTTTTTTTACGCCTGATACCCATCCCGGACACACAGGGCATCGCATCTTCAAATGAAGCTCCTCTGTCTCTGCGCACCGGCACGAACCCGCTATGCATGTTAAGCTTAGCAAGCATACACCACATAGGCACAGGTGACCACAAGGAAAAAAGGCGTACATCGTTCCATCGTCTTGACACACGGTACAGGTGGATCTCTTCTGTTCCCTAGCCAGTTGTAGGCGTAATTTAGACTTTTCATCTTCTAATCCATCAAGCTGTTGGTTCAGGTGGCTGATCTCTTGTAAGGGTGTTGTCATTCCTGTTGCGGTAGCGGTCGTTGTGGTAGCCGCCTGAGTCGCCGCTGTAGTTGCTGGGGGTCTACTACTGTTTAACCACTCCACCGCTGGTACATCTTCATCGTCTGTTGCCTCATCATCATCATCATCTTCTCCCTGCACAGCGTCCCTTATTTCTCTATCTTGTTGTGCGCCTCTCACCCTCAAAGCTTCAGCAATATGAGCTTCATGAACACGCTGCAAACTCGTAATGATTGTAACATGTTCGTTGTCTTCTCCGTTCGAGCGAATCCTTTCTCTATGTTCTCTAGGATCTTGTTGTCCCGTGTTCATTGCGTTGAAAAGTGCCCGTCTACTAGGATTAGCCATGATGCAGTTGAATGAATGGATAGCTGACGAGACACTGCGCGCTTTTTATAGTATAACCGTAGAGCGCCCGTATGAGGGCGCGGACGTCATCGAAATCTTCACACTGAAGCATTGTGCCTGCTCAGGCCCGCTGAAATTTTGTGTTTCTTTTCCATCTTCAAACCGGTCTCATTTTGCAATAAATGTGAGTTGACGTGTAAAACTTGTTTAAACTTGAACTTTGGGAGCTTATAGTGTATCGCTGAAAAATTCAGAAGGCTGGCGGCAGGCTAAAACTATATTTTTAATCATTTTGTCGATTTTAAACCCGTATCGTTATGGGTATGGTTGTGTGGAAAACCCGGTAAATTTGAAATAAATCGGCTTACCCCCAGTAAAAACACTTTAGGTGTGTTCCTCACATCCTTATAATGTTACCCTGAAAATTTGAGCGGGTTTAACGATGGAAAAGTAGGATTTTTTGTCCTATCACTCTTGCTACGGTAACACAGCCATTGACACGCATAGCTGTACACACATTCGGCTCCATACTGTATAGTGCTGTGTTACCGTAGCAAGAGTGATATGACAAAAATTCATACTTTTCCATGGTTAAACCCGCTCAAATTTTCAGGGTGACATTATAAGGATGTGAGGAACACACCTAAAGTGTTTTTACGGAGGTAAGCCGATTTATTTCAAATTTAACGGGTTTTCCACACAACCACACCCATAACCATACGGGTCTAAAATCCACAAAATGATTAAAAATATAGTTTTAGCCTGCCGCCAGCCTTCTGAATTTTTCAGCGATACACTATAAGTTCCCAAAGTTCAAGTTTAAATAAGTTTTACACGTCAACTCGCATTTATTGCAAAATGAGACCGGTTTGAAGATGGAAAAGAAACACTAAATTTCAGCCGGCCTGAGCAGGCACGCTGCTGCAGTGTAAAGATTTCGGTCACGTCCGCGCCCTCATACGGGCGCTCTACGGTACTATAAAAAAAGCGCACAGTGTCGTCTGCTATTCATTCATTTTGAACTACATCATGGCTCAACACATGGATATTGATGGAGTGCACAATATTATTAACGAGGCGTGGCTTGACAACATATTAGAAGAGCTATACAAAGATGATGAACAAGAAGACCATCCGGTGTAGGGCAGCGAGACTTTCACCCCAGTTTCACAACAAAAGCGGCAGTATCTTCACTATGCCACGGGTCAATTCATCGATATTGAAGACGATGAAGAAGGAGAAGAAGAGGCAGCGGATGGAGATGTCACCGCCAATAGTACCTACGACGTACGGCCTGATAGTACCCTCCAACACGAACGGTTTGAAGGAGTCCTACAAGATGTGTTCAAACAACATCAAGACCAAGAACAAGACCAAGACCAAGAAGCAACCGGGGAATTCATCGATGGAGTGGACAATAGTCCCTACGTCTATCCTACCGACGACGAACAGATTGATCAACTCCTACAAGATGAGTTCGAAGAAGACCAAGAAAAAGAAAAAGAGCAAGAAAAAGAACAGAGGGCTGTTTTACAGCAGCGATATCTTGAGTACTACTGTACCGAAATAAGAAGACTGGAGCGAGACACAACATGGGGAGCGGCACAGTATTTACCCTGTGTCCAATGTACTAGTCGCTACGCCAAATACGCTATATTTCCATGTGGACACCACGCGTTATGTATTCGCTGTATCCACAGACATGCAGGAAGACCAGTGCCTACGCCCACTTACAAGCCCATAGCGTGTACACTCGTCGCGCTGAAATGTCCCGTGTGTACCCAGAGGCGAGAAAACCTGTTCCGATCGATGTAATCCCCTTACATCTTCCTAACGGTCCTTATCAGGACCCCCAATTATACTCGAAAGAGCAAGCTTCTAATTAAAAGCACAAAAAAACACCAACTCCTGCACATGCACACACCTAGGTAACAATCGGTAATTAACACTTAGTAAATGGGAACTTCCTACTAACAGCGCCCAGGTAAAATAAAAAAACACTATTAGTATGAATGTACGGTAATAATATACCGAGTAGTGCCGGAAAAAGCCGAGTGTAAAAATTTGTTTTGTTGTTGTGAGGTGTGGGAGATTGGTAATCATAGAGGAGAGGAGATTGAGATATACCGAGTAGTCCCGGAAAAAGCCGAGTGTGATTTTTTTTTTTTTTGGTGAGGTGTGGGAGATTGGTAATCAGAGAGGAGAGGAGATTGAGATATACCGAGTAGTCCCGGAAAAAGCCGAGTGTAAATTTTTTTTTTTGTTGGGAGGTGTGGGAGATTGGTAATCATAGAGGAGAGGAGATTTGCATTGATAGGGTCTAGGGGCAATTGTTATAAGTGCTGTTTGGAAGGCTAGGGGTTGGCCCTGAAAAGGGCCTTTGATGGCAGATTTTTTTTGGGGGGTTGGAGTTTGGTAATCATAGAATATAGAGGAGGGGAGATTCACCAATGTAGGGCCTGATTTTAATTGAATGTGCCAAGTTAGAAGTCCCCTTTCGTAAGATTGGGGTGGCCCTGAAAAGGGCCGTTAAGGTCAATTTGTTTACCCTGTTTTATTCAGGGGGAGTCTGCCTGTCTACTCCAAACTGGCGGAAAAGTACCGGCCAGGCTGTTGTTGTTCATCGTCATCAGAGTCATCTGGCACCGATGGTAGATGGTCCAGGAATGTAGCCGGTGGAATGCTCGGTAATTCGTCAAAATTGACGAATTCCGGCTGGCGTTGTTGTTGGATCTGTTGTTGCCGCTGTTCTTCATTCAGAGCATCTCTCAGGGCCGAAATCCAATCTTCACCCGTGAATGTCGTGAGCGCTCTGGTCACGGAGTAGTATAACGCCGCCCAGGACAGCGGCGTAAAATTTGTGTTCGACCGTGTCCACCGCTGTATTTCCGCCATCCAAAAAGCTTTGACACTTCTCGCTAGCTTCTCCCTCTGTCGCTTCTCTTTTGCCGCGCCTTTGGTGGTGCTCATCTTCGCAACTCGACTCATGTCTAGATTTTCATTGGCTGTTTAAACGGCGCGAACCTCTTTCATTGGTTCTGTCTCTGTCCTCGCCATTGGTTGATATACGGGTCGCTGATTGGCCCAATACGGCTCGGGTCATGCCTCCTGGGTTAACTTTCAATCCCGTCTTTTTGCACGAAATTGGTATAGCAAATTCCTAGGTTAAATCAATTCGTATCTCTATAACATTACACCCCGAATGATCACGGACTTTGACGAAGGTGGGGCTATGGAAAATAAAAACTATAACGTATACGGGTACGGACTAGCATAGAGAGGCACGAAAAAATTAAACTATAACGTGTACGGCTACGGACTAGGGGTTAATTTAACATGACACTACCGAGTGATCACGGACTTTCACGAAGGGTGAAGGGAGACGGAAAAATAAAACCAGAACGTGTACGGGTACGGATTAGGATAGAGAGACACAAACAAATGAAAAAACTGTAACGTGTACGGCTACGGACTAGGAGTTAATTATACCCATAGGGGCACATTATAGTATAAAAATAACCCAACCCCTTATTTTGCAGGGAGTATAGGTTAGTCCACTAGGCACTGACAGGGTGTAGTATAAGCCCCTGCCCAGCGATATATACAGGCCTCCCTAGTCGGTGTTTTGTCATTCACCACCATGGGAGCGCACGGAGCAGATGGAGAGCTTGCGTTGTTCCAACTGACCACCAACGTCACCCTGATCGTCTATGACCATCACCTGCAGCTCATCGAAGAACAACCCCGAGAGGTGAAGCTATGTTTAACCCTAGCAGGGTGGACTCTATTGACACGGTTGTTACAGGGAAAAGAGCCCGAAGTCGATTTCATGCACGTGAGAGTGGGTGTCTACCTACGAAGTGGTAGAGATGATTCTTTTTTCCCCGGTTAGAACAGCGTGGTGGTCTCCATATCACACTCCGTCCTGCATTATGGCAGGCGCTGAAAACTATTATCCCCGACGTCCACGACTTACTGCACCCCGACGCGAACTATGTGGCTACCCGGACTCTTACACCTGGCTGCACCCTATTGTTGTACCCCACACGAGTGGACCTCATCAATAGCGGATGTAGGTGTTGGTGTACGTCTGAACCCAAAGCGCGCGTCTCTTTGTCACCGGAAGGCTGGACTACCTTGAAACGGGTGTTGTTGGGTGACCTCGACGGTGATAGCATTCACATGTGTGACGACGTCTACATTTTCCGCGGTGCCTTTTTTGCTCGACTCCTCTGTCTGAACGAGGGTGGTTTTACCCTGGACCCTGATCTATGGACGGCCTTGGAAAAAGTAGTCCCCATTGTCGATGAAGTACTATATCTATAGGGTGCACACATGCTAGAGTGTCAGTGTCTACTCATGAAGCGAACACACAACAGCGCAACCCAGAGGGGTACGCAGAGGGGGACCCGGAAGGGCAGCCAGTGGAGTACCCGCAAGGCCGACCGGCAGGGATCCACGTGGCGTAAGACTGTGAACAAGGTGTTAACAGATTTGTATTACAACCCAACCAGTCCAGCCGCTTATAGCGCTGTGGGAGCGCTCGCTCGAGCTGCACATTCCCAAGGCATCAGTCGAACTGAAGTTCGAGAATGGTTAAAAACCCAAGACACTTATAGCTTACATCGAGCAGCCCGACGACATTTTCGCCGTAACCGAGTCATCGTGGGAGGCGTAGACGCACAATGGCAGGTCGATTTGGTCGATATGAGTCGATTTGCCGCCCACAATGATGGACATCGGTACATGTTGACCTGTATCGATATTTTATCCAAGTACGCGTGGGTGCTACCCATCCGGACCAAAACAGGAGAGAATATGGTACGAGCGTTCCAGCAGATTTTCAAGACGGGACGCAAACCCCTCTATTTGCAAACGGATGAAGGCACAGAATTTCTCAACCGCCACTTTCAAGCCTTTCTTAAGAAACAGAAGGTGTTTTTCTTCCGTACAACGAGACCAAAGCCTCTGTGGTGGAACGATTCAATCGGACCTTCAAAGGACGAATGTACAAGTATTTTATCGCCCAAAACACCCGACGGTACATCGATGTGCTACCTCAACTGGTCCAAGGGTACAATCGAGCCTATCATCGCAGTATCCAGCGGGCTCCCCTCGATGTGACGGAACGCAACGAAAATCAAGTGCGCCGTACGCTGTACTCGATAGAACCAAGTGCACTCACGTCACCCCGTTACAAACGCGGGGATGTGGTACGGATCAGTAAAGTCAAAGGGCAATTTGAGAAAAGTTACTTGCCCAACTGGAGTGACGAGCACTTTGTCATCGTTCGCTATAACCCTCGACACCCACACGTCTATCAACTGGAAGATCTACAAGGAGAAACACTGCAAGGCACGTTTTACGAGGCAGAATTACAACCGGTAGTAAAAACACGGAAAGACTACTACACGGTGGAAAAGATTTTGAAAACGGAACGTCGACGTGGCATCCCCTATCATTTCGTCAAATGGCAAGGTTGGCCCAGTTCGTTTAATTCCTGGGTCTCAGCCCGTGACATGAAACGGCTATAAATTCTACCTCACATCGCCTACAGCCTTCAGTCTAGGGTTGTACCATGGATAGTGCACATCTGCCCTTACTGCTGCGGACTCGAAAAGGACAAGTCGGTACCGTCGTGTGTCTACTAGTGCTTCTGGGTACCTTATTTGGAGGAGTCTTCTACGATTTGGCGTACCTGATATCCTGTTTCAACCTACCCTCCACTCGTCCAAGTCCTGCCCCCCAACGTCAAGTGCAATCACCCAACACCACCACCACCGCCACCACCACCACCACCACCACCACCACCCCCTCTCCTACTACGCTGCGGAACATTACCAGGGGTCCACCACGTTCTACAACCCATCCCACTACGCGGTCTAGTCCTCCGCCACCTCTGCGGAACTTCACCCGGGGTCCCCCCGTGTACCTGCCTAGTCCTACCCTCAGAAGCGAACCACCCGCATCATCTTCCACAGCACCCAGGGCAAAACCACGGCAACATAGGACTCCCACCACCACCACCACCACCACCACCACGACGCTAACACCTAGAGTGGGACTAGTACCACGTTTACCACGGCAACGGTACCCGCACGACTACGACCCCCGGTGGGATCCACGACAACGGTGGTGGGCCTCTGAACGCTTGGCGCAAATCACCAAATGATACCCTATGGATCCTCGGTGGCAGCACCCCTTCACGTGTCTCATCGCTGGACCGACCGGGTCGGGAAAAACACACTTCGTTAAACGGCTCATCCAACACGGGTCAGCCCTCATTTCACCACCCGTGGCTCGCATCCTGTGGTGTTGGCAGCTGGCAGCTTGGCAGCCTGCGTACGAGGAACTGGCACGCATACCTGGACTCACCTTGGTGGAAGGGGATACCCCAGAAGACACGTTGGTCGTGGTAGACGATCTGATGACCGAAACGGACAGTCGGGTGACGCGTCTCTCTACGAAAGGGAGCCATCATCGTCGGTTGAGCATCATCTACATCGTCCAGAATCTCTTCAGTAAGAACAAAGAGCACAGGAACATCAGTTTGAATGCTCAGTATGTGGTCCTGTTCAAAAATCCCGGAGACGCATCACAAATTATGCACCTGGCGAAACAGATGTACCATAAAAATACGGCCTTTGTGCGGGAAGCCTTTGAAGATGCCACCCAAGGGGCCCACGGGTATCTGCTCATCGACTTGAAACAAGGAACACCCTCCGCACTTCGATTGCGCACCCACATTTTTCCCGGAGAGTTCCAGACGGTGTACACACCCAAATAAAAGAAGAAGACACAACCCTCTAGCATTCACTTCCTCATCATGTCTGCACGGATACGGAAGCACGCGCCGGCCCTCCGCGTATTACGCAGCGCGCCACCGGAGGTGGGCCGGGCCCTGGTGCGCGGCGCGGACGCAGAATTGGTACGGTGTTTGTGTGAAGTCGCTCATAATGTGTTAAAAGGGAATGTTCCTCTCAGTCCCCTGCAGAAAGGGAAATTGCAACGGCACAAGACGGGTCTCCGAACGCTGGTGAAGAAGACGGGCAGTTTAAAGAAAAAGAAACAGGTGTTACAGCGAGGTGGATTTCTCGGGGCACTCCTCGCACCCTTAGCCGCCACCGTACTGGGACCGTTAGTAGGATCCATCTTGGGATCATGGAACATACGAAAAAAATGATGCTGGGAACCTCGACTGTTACAGAGTTTGCAATCACCCTATCCCGTGCCTGCCACGGTGCAACAAGTCCAGTCTCTCGACGAAGAGATGAATAGTATACTCCAACGTCGACTACCCGATCACGAGAAAATTCAACTCTACCATCAGACGCTGAACCGGTACAAGACGTTTATGGATCAATATAGGGGTAGTACACCACCAGCACCACTACCAGCAGCGCCAGCACCCACACCGCCATCATCACCTCAGCTGGAAGATGAAGTGTTGGCCAGTGTCCCTAAGGCATTCAAGACCAAGGCTCGTTTATTGTTGGATCGGGTGAAACAGAATCCCGATATTGGTTGGAGCGATCAGGGGAAACTACTTATTCGAAACCGAGTGGTGCCGGGGTCTCATATCACCGATTTGATCAACGATACGGTGCGCTCTCGCAAACACTCTAGTCCACCGGGCTGGGAAGCCTTTGCTCAGGGGTTGAAAGACACACACACCCCTCAAGAATTGGTAGGGAATCCTAACCGTTGGGCCTTTATGCAGCGGACCCAGCAATCGCCGAGTAGACCACCACCACCACCACCACCACCACCACCACCACCACCCTCTTCTTGGGAACCGGAGTCACCCCCCAAAACACCACAACGACGGGCACCTACTTTTTCACCCCTTTTACCACGCCACCCCCTGCAACCACCAAGATCTAAGTCACCGCGACGATCACGACGCCGAGGTCAGCCGCCCAAGGCCTGGGAGCCCTATTAAAGCCAGGTGCAGAAGCAAGAAAGTTCAGTCGTCATGTTTTACCTCACGTTGCCCAGTAACAGTTCGCTCGATGTGTTTCCTGACAACACCTTGGCCAAGTACGTGACCCAATTACCGCAACCGTTGCATTTACCTGGACGGTGGGAATGTGGACTGGTGGATATTCAATACCCTTACTCGTGGTACAACGTGCGAGGCAAGGAAGTATGGTACGAGGTGACCTACGAAGGCAAAGTAAACCGACTGACTCTCCCCGAAGGCCAATACGATACCCCCAAGGCGTTCATAGAGGGTCTGACCACATTGTTGAATTATAAGTCTCTACGGGTGGTGACGAATAGTTCAAGACCCGTCAAAGTTCAAGAATCACCCGTCAAAGCCTATCCCTTCAAAAATCACGTGATCTTCGATTACAACGCACACAACGACAAGGCCTGTATCCTGCTCAGCCCCAACGTGGGTGTGGAACTCAGTCCTAGGCTACAGCAAATGTTAGGTCTCCCTTATGACATCTACGCGGGTCCCACCACCGACACAGGCGACGTTGTGATGGATATGAAAGTGGGTATGTACGGACTCTACGTGTACTCGGACGCGGTGGACAGCCATATTGTGGGCGATGTGAACACACCTCTGTTACGGGTGGTACCCATTAGAAAGAAGTATGGCGATCAAGTCACCCAGAGTTTCAACCACATACTCTACCTACCCGTACGACACACCGATATCAACACGATCACGGTGGATATAAGAGATGACACGGGACGCCCGGTCGCATTCGAACGAGGGAAAGTGGTGCTGACGCTTCATTTCCGACAAGCACGTTCTCCTCACTTCGTATAATGTACGTGCCTTACCAGTGCCATACGGCCAGCTATGCCGACTACTACAAGAAACAAACGGGAGGTAGCTTGCCCATCTTTAGCGGTGCACGCATGCCACGAGGTCACGGGTTGGGTAACATACTGGGCGGCATCGTCAAAACGTTCTTGCCCTTGGTGACACGGGGAGTAAAAGCGGTGGGTAAACAAGCGGTACGCAGTGGACTGCGCGTGGCCGGTGATGTCTTGGGAGGAACGGCACCCCGACAAGCCAAACGACGGGCCCAAGAAGCAGGCAGCGTCTTGATCGCCAAAGCCCTTAAAAGACAACCACGGGCACAGCGAAGTCATTCGACGACCGACACACCGACGACGCACACCCCGGAAGAAGAAGGGTAAGAGATCTTCGCATAATGGCATTCATTCACTCCGAGTCGTGTCCGTCTACCAACAGTGAATTGGATTTGTGGACTATTCCATCCACACAGACCAGTGTCGCCGAAGGACGTTGGGTAGAACATCGACCCCTGGCTAGCCCGACGGGCACGGGACCACTGGAATTTACCATTGAAAACAAAGATACGGCCTACCTGGATTTAGCCCACACGTACTTGTACGTGAAAGCCAAAATAGTGGACAACGACGGGACGCCCATGGCGAACAATGCGGTGGTAGGCCCGGTGAATCTTTGGATGCACTCCTTGTTCCAGCAGGTGGATATCAGTCTGAACGATAAACTCATCAGTACGTCCACCAATACGTACCCGTACCGAGCCTACATCGAGACGCTGTTGTCGTACGGAGAAGATGCCAAAAAACGCACTTGCAAGCCTCGCTGTACTACAGGTATACACCCGAAGCCATGGATGCCGTCACCGTTGCCAATAATGGCTTCGGCCTTCGCAGGCAGCTTACAACCCGTAGCACGTCCGTCGATATGATGGGACGACTGCACGCCGATCTGTTCCTGCAAGACCGCTACATGATGAACGGTGTATCCATCAAGATCAAGTTGATCCGTTCCCCACCCACTTTCGCCTTGATGGCAGATGGAGATGCCCCCAATCACAAGATCATCATAGAAGATGCAGCCCTGTTTGTCCGTACGGTGGATTTGCAACAGGGCGTGTTGGTGAGTCACATGGAAGCCTTATCGAAAAAACCAGCCCTGTACCCCATCCGACGCGTACAGACCAAGGTGTTCTCTGTGCCAGCAGGTACGATGATGGCCAATCGTCAAAATTTATTTCTAGGGGATCTCCCTAAACGTCTTACCCTGGCGTGTGTGACCAACACCAGTTTCAATGGACAGTGGAATGAGA